>JACVEC010000162.1:0-38150 GCA_025215565.1 Flaveria ramosissima | reverse complement strand
TTGTTTTTTATTATCATCCAATATATACTTATTGATCATGTGAGTATTCCAACCCCCTTTTTTTTATTTCACACTTTGGGGTGAAACATGTTAACTTATGCTTTGCACTTGTAAACTTATTTGAGACTTGTAAACTTTATGGCAATTCATCATGTTAAGTTGTGGTTAGTTGAACTTATGTGGTTACCATGTTATGGCGTTATATGTACAATCACATAACTATTGCTAGCCCAGCGAAGTCATAGATCTATGGGTAAGACAAGCCTGCTTGGTTGATCCAAGTACACTTAGCTGATCGTATATACTTTTAACGTTTGAGACTTGTAAAACATTGTCAAGGTTTGATTGTTGCATTGTTCATAGCATCCCTAATCACTATATTCACTAACTTATGACTTGAATTGCCATATTTTATATATACTTATGTATTAAAAACTATGGAATGCTCACCAACATTATTGTTGACCTTTTATTTTTAACATGTTTCAGGAAATGCCCAAGTTTGATTATCTACACTTGAAGCTTGCAAATCTAGGAATGGACCTAGATTAATAAATAAATAGAATGAATTGTTACATTCTATGTTTTGCTTTTATTTCTTTGAAACTTATATTGTAATGTGACATTGAACTTATGTTTAAATTATATTTGGTTTATTAATAGCGTTATGTGGCTATGAACGATCTTAACTCTCACTCCTCGACGTTTCCGCCGTCAAGGTTGGGGTGTGACAGATTGGTATCAGAGCCCATAACTATAGGGATCTAGGTTATTAGAAATGGTGACCTAGGCTATAGTATGCATGAACCTTATAGAATTATATTTCTATCTTGTAAATTATATACTTTTCATGCTACATAATGCTATGCCTCTTATGTGCAATTTGATGCCTTAGCATAGGATTGCCTAAACATTGTTACTTGTCTCCCTAAACTTAACTTTGACTCTTTGACTCTCCCCGAACATGAACTCTCTTAACCTATTCTCGTCGACACGTGGAATCTTATGCTTATGTTATGACTTGGATCTTTAGACGTTATGTCTAATCTATATAAATCTCATCAAGGTTTGATTCTATGAACCTAAGAAATATTGTGTGACACATAGACACCTGTATCCTGGTTTCCTGGCAAAAGGCCCTCGGGCTAAGGCAAGCATATCGCATAAATCCTACGGGACTAGTTATGCTTACCTGGGGATTTCTGGGATGAGTGATAAACTATGGTCCATACATACACAAGTTTCTAAGGTAAATGGGTCAATTCACCTTGACGTGTCAACGTTTTCAAATGGTAATGCGTTACCAAATGGAAACATCCCGTGTACCTTATAACCCTTAGCTTATCTTTGTTAAACTACTATCCTTTGTTATCCCCGCCCCTGTAACTAACTCATTTTTGTATATCCAGCATGTCTCGTCACCATGGAAAGCGTGGAAGTTCCGACCGTAAGCTGGCTGCCATGATTGCCCGACAAATGGCTGCCGTTCTCCCGACTATGGTTGCTGAACTCAATAGCACACTAATGGCTAATAGCAACAACAACAACACCAATGGGAACAATAGTGGTGCTAATGGAGACAATAGCAACAATCAAAATGGGAACAATCAACAAGGGAACAACCGTACTTGCACCTTCAAACACTTCAACTCGTGCAAACCCACTAGTTTTAGTGGAAAGAAGGAGCCACTGGACTTCTCGAGTGGTTTGAAAGTATGGAGAACACGTTCATTGTTAGTGAGTGCCCCAACGAGTTCAAGGTTCGCTATGCCACGAGTGTTCTTCAACAACGAGCACTCACATGGTGGAATAGTGAAAAAAGAAACCGTGGAACCGAGATTGCTTTGGCCTTACCTTGGGAGGAATTCAAGGAGATCATGATCCAAAAGTTTTGTCCGAGGAGCGAGTTGCAAAAGCTAGAGGAGGAATTCTGGAACCTCAAACAGGATGGTGGGAATCACTTGGCTTATTCCACCCGGCATCATGAGTTGAGTATGCTCCTACCACACATGGTGGACACCGTGCCCCGTAACATTGAGAAATTTATCAAGGGGGTGCCACCTCAAATTCAAGATGCCGTGGTGGGTAGTAGGCCCACAACTTTGGAGGAAGCAATTACCATCACTGCACAGCTCACCGAGAATCATATAAGAGCTGGTACTATGTCGGCAAAGGGTTCCAAGTCTGTTACGAAGGTGATACCCGAGGCAACAAAGGAGGTAAGGGCCGAGTCATCTTCGCAAAACAAAAAGCGTAAGTTCATCCCGACACGCAACTACGCCGTGACCGCCCCTAATGCTCCTCAAAAACAAATGGTGGTTGCAAATCAAGCTCCCATGGCTAAAGTTTATGCTGGTCCACATCTTATGTGTAACACGTGCAAGTACCATCATGCAAGCAACATTCCATGCCGAGTCTGCTCTCTGTGTGGAAAGTATGGTCATTTGGTGGCTACTTGTCTTCGTGCGCCAAACAACACTGCCATGCTTACCAACCGAACCTGCTACAACTGTGGCGAGGCTGGTCATATTCGTCCTCAATGTCCTCGCAATGCGGGAACTGTGCCACCGGCTCGTGGAAGGGCTTTCAACATCAACGCCAACCAAGCACAAGCCAACAACGACGTGGTGAATGGTACGTCGTTGAATTTCTTTTAGTCTTTTCTTGTCTTGTGAAATTTCCTATCTATGTTCATCATACCAATAATAGGTTGTTACCAAACAGGTATGTATCTTGTAAATAAACATTATGCATCTGTATTGTTTGATTCGGGTGCCGATAGGAGTTTCGTGTCCCTGGAATTCGAGTCTTTACTTTCTAAACGCGCGTCAACCTAGAAAGATCTTTCACTGTCGAAATCGCCGATGGAAAATCTATTGTTGTGGACGTCGTAATACGTGACTGCACTTTAAGCCTTAACGAACACGAGTTCTTCGTCGACCTTATTCCTATGCAATTGGGAAGCTTTGATGTTATCATTGGTATGGATTGGCTAGCCAAGCATCGTGCGGAAATTCTATGTTTCGAGAAGTGTATCCGAATTCCTTTACCGACTGGAGATACTTTGAAAGTCTTTGGGGAGAAATCATCCCAAAGACTCAAACTCATGTCTTGCATCAAGGCCCGCAAGTGCTTAAGTAAAAACTACATGGCTTTCATGGCATATGTAGTTAATACGAAGGCCAAGGGTAAGGAGTTGAAAGACATTCCTGTTGTGCGAGACTTTCCCGAGGTTTTTCCCGAGGATCTCAAAGGGTTACCTCCCGTGCGAGAAGTTGAGTTCAAGATTGACTTAATTCCTGGCGCAAACCCTGTGGCTAAATCACCTTATCGTCTTGCACCGTCTGAAATGCAAGAATTAGCTAGTCAATTGCAAGAGTTGACCGATAAGGGTTTCATTCGTCCTAGTTCATCACCGTGGGGTGCACCTGTACTGTTTGTGAAGAAGAAGGATGGATCATTTCGTATGTGCATCGACTACCGGGAACTCAACAAGCTTACTATCAAAAACCGATACCCTCTTCCTCGAATCGATGATCTCTTCGACCAACTTCAAGGAGCAACTCAATTCTCAAAGATCGATCTACGTTCTGGGTATCATCAACTACGTGTTCACGATGATGACATACCAAAAACCGCTTTTCGTACTCGATATGGGCACTACGAGTTCATGGTTATGCCTTTTGGTTTGACCAATGCACCTGCCGTGTTCATGGATCTCATGAATCGAGTATGTAAACCGTATTTGGATAAGTTCGTAATCGTGTTCATTGATGACATTCTTATCTACTCCAAGACGAAAGTCGATCACGAGACACACTTGCGACAAGTTCTTGAACTTTTGAAGAAATAGCAATTGTACGCTAAGTTTTCCAAGTGTGAATTTTGGTTGGAAGAAGTTCAATTCTTAGGGCATGTGGTGAATAGCCAAGGAATTCACGTCGATCCTGCTAAAATTGAAGCCGTGAAGAATTGGTGCGTTCCCACAACCCCAACCGAGGTTCGTTCTTTTCTGGGTTTAGCGGGATATTACGTAGGTTCATAGCAAATTTCTCGAAGATTGCTAAACCATTAACGGCGCTAACCCAAAAGAATCGACTTTTTGAATGGGGAACCCGAGCAAGAAGAGGCTTTCGAGACATTGAAACGCAAGTTGTGTAACGCTCCTATTCTCACACTTCCCGATGGAAACGACGACTTTACCGTATATTGCGATGCCTCTAATCAAGGTCTTGGTTGTGTTCTCATGCAACGAGGCAAAGTTATAGCATACGCGTCGAGGCAATTGAAGGTTCATGAAGTGAACTACACAACTCATGATCTCGAACTTGGTGTTGTGGTTTTCGCATTGAAGATTTGGCGACACTATTTATATGGGACGCAATGCATAGTCTACACCGATCATAAGAGTCTCCAACACGTGTTTAACCAAAAGGATCTCAATATGAGACAAAGACGATGGATCGAGCTAATTAGCGACTACGACTGCGACATTCGCTACCATCCTGGAAAGGCGAATGTTGTAGCCGACGCGCTAAGTCGCAAGGTTCACAATAAGACTGTCTCGCTTCAAGAGATTCGAGATCGAAGGCAATGGTTTGATACGCTAGGAGAGTTTGATACCGAGATCCATGTGGATGTCAACGAGGCTACTATCATGCTCCAAAACATAAGGATCGATAGTGACCTCGAGTTATGCATTCGCGAGGCTCAACAAGCGGCATTAACCGACGAAGGGAAGGATGAAGATTTGATGTCTAACGTTCGGTCACAACTGGAGACAAAACCGAATGGCATGTGGTACTTCTTGAATCGACTTTGGATCCCAAATCGTGATAATCTTCGACACTTCATTATGAACGAAGCTCATCAAACTCGATATTCCATTCATCCTGGCTCTGATAAGATGTACATGGACTTGCGTGGTCAATATTGGTGGCCTGGAATGAAGAAAGATATCGCGTCTTATGTTTCTAAGTGTCTCACGTGTGCAAGGGTCAAAGCCGAGCATCAACGACCGAGTGGTTTACTTGAGCAACCTGAAATCCCCATGTGGAAATGGGAGCATATATCCATGGATTTCATAACCAAGTTACCCCGTACACCTCGTGGTCATGATAGCATATGGGTCATTGTTGACCGTTTGACCAAGACAGCACATTTTATACCCATACGAGATACGTACAAGGTTTCAAAGCTGGCTCGAATCTATATTGACGAAATTGTGAGTCGTCATGGCGTGCCCTTACACATTATTTCCGATCGAGATGCTCGTTTCACTTCACACTTTTGGTCTTTGATGCAAGAACTTTTGGGTACTCAATTGGATTTAAGTACGGCTTACCATCCTCAAACCGATGGTCAAACCGAACGAACAATCCAAACCCTCGAGGATCTGCTGCGTCTTTGTGTCCTTGATTTTGGTGGTGACTGGGATACGCATTTACCGCTCGCGGAATTTTCGTATAACAATAGTTATCACTCAAGTATCAAGATGGCACCATTCGAGGCTTTGTATGGTCGTAAATGCCGTTCTCCAATCTGTTGGACTGACATTGGGGAAAATCTTATCACTGGCCCGGAACTTATTCAAGAAACGACCGACAAAGTTTCCAAGATCCGAAATAACCTTGAGGTGGCTAGAAGTCGTCAAAAGAGTTATGCCGATAAAAGACGCAAACCGTTGGAGTTTCAAGTCGACGACATGGTTCTTCTTAAAGTCTCTCCATGGAAGGGTGTTGTACGTTTTGGGAAGAAGGGTAAATTGGCCCCACGCTTTGTAGGACCTTTCAAGATTCTGAAAAGAATTGGGAAAGTGGCTTACAAACTGGAGTTACCTTCTGAACTTAACGGAGTTTCATCCTGTCTTCCATGTCTCAAACTTGAGGAAATGTCTGGCTGATGAAAATTTGCATGTTCCACTAGAGGAAATTCAAATTGATGAGTCATTGCATTTCGTTGAGAAGCCTGTTGAGATTATGGATCGAACCCTGAAGAAGACCCGAACAACTACCACACCTATCGTCAAAGTCCGTTGGGAAAACAAACGTGGAGCTGAGTTCACTTGGGAGCGTGAGGATCATATGAAGGAGAGATACCCGCATTTGTTCTCCTAGCTTTATTCTTAATTTCGGGACGAAATTCTTTTAAGTTGGGGAGACTGTAACATCTTGTATTTTTAGGTTAAATTAAAGTTAACTTCGTTAAATTTGTTTAAGGATCATGTTTGTCATTCATGAAACTTATGGGTTGCTTATGCATATTACTTTAATTAGTATTTTAATTCTTTAATTTGTAAGGTTATATTGATAATTATTATGTAATAATAATAACTAATAATAATAATAATAAAAATAATATACTAATAATGAAGGCTTTATTAATAAAACTAATAGAGATAACTATCAAAATAATAAAGCTAATAATAAGATTGTTACTAATAATAATAACTTGTGAAAATATTAAACTTGTAAGAATTAAAAACTTAAATTAATTAGGTTAGGGGGTTGTTTTGTCAATTTAAAAACTTAAAATAACATAGTTTATACATAAAATGTTAACAAAACCAAACCACAGGGGCTATATCTGTAAATTCTTAAAACATAACCCAACCCCCCGCCCAACCCCGATTTTCCGGTGGTGTCCGGCCATACCATCGGCCATCTCCGGCCAAATCGCCGGCGAAGCCCCAAACCACGACAACAGTCCCCAAAACCGACCCAAACCGTTTTAGTTGCACGTTTCGAACCTAAATACAAGATTTAATTGGGTTTAAATCATCGGTTACTACATGAATCGTCGAGTAACCGAAATTATTAAAAGCAAGGAGCCGTTCGAACGATTAAGGTTAACAATAATCGAATTAACTCAACCTAATCGAACGTCTATGTTTCTAAATCATTACAACCCTAATTTCACCTGAAACGACCAAGAACATCACCTTTGTTTTCCTCCTTACTCGCTAACTGTACCTTAATCGAAGTCCGTCTTCTGAGCTTCAAAACACGAAATTCGCTTAGGGCTTTGCATTAAGATCACTATACCAAGCTTCGCACAAGTTTAATTTGGTTTTCAACTTCAATTGGGCAACTTCCGAACCGAAGCAAGTCGCGGTTTGTTCTTCAACGCGTTCATTCTCGAATCTACAACTAATCGGGTAATTTAACACATACACACACTCGGTTTCTTATGGGCAATGAAAGCCCTAAGTTTAATTCCATTAACAATAACGATTTGGTGTTCAATTTGATCCAAGAACAAACTAGGGTTCTTGATTTTGGGGGTGTTCTGTTGATTTAGATTAAAAGAATTTGGAACCGGATTATACCGCGGCTGAGAGCCTTGGTTCACCGGTTCACACTTCACAATTCAACATAGAGGTCCCGGGTTCGAACCCGGGCACCCTCTTTTTTTTAAAAAAAGGTCTTTTTAGCTCTAATTCAATTATAGAAAAATACTATTGAACATAAAAATGGGTATTATAAATTTTAAATATTTCTAAAGGTCATAAAATAATTTCTGTAAATTTTCTAAAGTTTAAATAAATAAATACCTTGATAATAAAACAATTTAACAAAGATTAGTTTTGATTAACGTCTTAAAAGAAATGGTTTTAAAATAATAGTTCACAAATTGTTAATGGTTTAAAAGTTCTTTTCATTTAATATTTTCTTAAAACATGATTATGTCAAATAATTACTCGAATATTATGTCTAAATTTTACTAATTATTAAAAATGATTTAATTTCACATTCTTTATAAAGAATATACATATACAATATATGTATATATGTATAAAATGCCCAAATCCACTTAAAACCCTAGTCCTTGTTGATTCAATAAACTAATTACAATAAAACTTAAAACCTTGTATATATATATATATTTAGGTGCATTGTGAAGGACCACGTTGAGACGACGCTTATTATATTTTTTTTATTAATCATCCAATATATACTTATTGATCATGTGAGTATTCCATACCCCCTTTTTATTTTATTTCACACTTTGGGGTGAAACATGTTAACTTATACTTTGCACTTGTAAACTTATTTGAGACTTGTAAACTTTATGGCAATTCATCATGTTAAGTTGTGGTTAGTTGAACTTATGTGGTTACCATGTTATGGCGTTATATGTACAATCATTAACTATTGCTAGCCCAGCGAAGTCATAGATCTATGGGTAAGACAAGCCTGCTTGGTTGATCCAAGTACACTTAGCTGATCGTATATACTTTTAACGTTTGAGACTTGTAAAACATTGTCAAGGTTTGATTGTTGCATTGTTCATAGCATCCCTAATCACTATATTCACTAACTTATGACTTGAATTGCCATCTTTTATATATACTTATGTATTAAAAACTATGGAATGCTCACCAACATTATTGTTGACCTTTTATTTTTAACATGTTTCAGGAAATGCCCAAGTTTGATTATCTACACATTGAAGCTTGCAAATCTAGGAATGGACCTAGATTAATAAATAAAATAGAATGAATTGTTATATTCTATGTTCTGCTTTTATTTTCTTTGAAACTTATGATTGTAATGTGACAATTGAAACATATGTTTAAATTATATTTGGTTTATTAATAGCGTTATGTGGCTATGAACGATCTTAACTCTCACTCCTCGACGTTTCCGCCATCAAGGTTGGGGTGTGACATTAAACTTTTGACTTGGTAAAGTATAATGTTCTACCGATAAAGGACCCCAAGTGGTTGTTGTTATGGCGTGGTAAATGTTTTGTTTGCAGCCACAATAAACTGTCTTTTTCTGATCTCATGTTAAGTTGGATTTCACTGTATTTTAACTTCTATATTTGCCATGCAACATGTTTGCAAGTATTTGTCTTATCCACCTTAGGCTATAGGTTGCAATGACACATTACAAGAGAAAGATAATGTCCAATAAACATATTAGATGTGTTTAACGTTGTGTTATAAAGTTACATATTATGAAATGGATGTTAATTTGATAGTTAAAATTATACCAAATGCTTATTAGGAGAGTGTGGATCATAATGAAATGGATGTTAAGGTTTTGCTATGGTAACATAGACATCGGTTATAACGTGTTTTGGATTTCCCGTGCAACACGCCGGGTGTTAAAACCTAGTTATATATTATTTGTGGGCGAGTAATACAGAAAAATCGTAATCGGAAATTTCCATAATATTCAACAAAGTGGATAGAATTAGAAAATTCAAAAATACTTTTCATTTATTACTTATAGATCCGCTTGAATATTTATTCATGAATATATAGTCTAATATTATTGAAGAAAAGATGATGGGGTAAAAAGAAAATGTTGGTAAGAAAAGTAGAGAACTAGGGTTGCAAATGAGCCGAACTACTCGTGAGCTACTTCAGATCGGATCGATGAAAAGCTCGAAACGAGCCGAGCTTTCACGAGCCCGAGCCGAGCTCGAGCTTGAAATAAAACTCATTTAGTTATCGAGCCCGAGCTTCACGTATCGAGCTCGAGCCGGCTCGCGAGCCTAAACGAGCTTTTAATTTATATATTTTTATTTAATTTATAAAATATATTATATAAATAATATATATTATATAAAAGTTATGATAAAAACAATTAAATAATATGAATAATGTAATATCTAAAATATATAATTATAAATATATATCAAATATAAATATAAAAATATTTATAATAATATTTAAATAAATAAACGAGTTGAGCTCGAGCTTGAAAAAGTACTTGTCGAGCCGATCTCGAGCTTGAAAAAGTATTTGTCGAGCCGAGCTCGAGCTTTAAAAAGTATTTGTCGAGCCGAGCTCGAGCTTTAAAAATAAAGCTCGAAACGAGCCGAGCTTGAGCTCGAGTTCTCCTAAGCCATCACGACCCGAGCTCGAGCCCATACGTGCTCGGGTTTGGCTCGACTCGTTTGCACCCCTATAGAGAACTTTAATATTATATTTCTTAAAAAAAATAAAAAAGGTAAATCATCTTCATTTCCTTGCAACTTCATGACAGAAAACTTTTTATGCAGATAAAAAAGACTCTATAAAGACTTCAAGTCAACTTAAGAAGACTTGCCAAATGACGAAAATACCCTGAGAATAGAAAATTTCCTACATGATTACATGAAGACCATAGTTTTAAAAGTCTTCCACCACATAAAGTCTTCTCTTAAGCTCTTTCTGATCAAACACACAAAGGATGATGGGAGAGCGATTCGGAGTTAGTGATGCAGAGATCATAAGATCTTGTTCTTTATCTGTGAAATCACACAAGTCCACTAATGGGTATCTAAAGGAATCCGGTGCTGAAGAAACTGTTTTCGCCTTCGGTGGATCATGGGGTGCTCAAGATTTCTACAGCCACGAGCCTTTTGGAGAAACAACCATCGATGTTACTCTGTTTCCCTCACTAAGAAGTGTCGGTAATAGCGAGCTTGCTGTCATCAATCAAGGATTCTTTCGTAGATTTCAAGCTCTTCTGCAGGCTTCATCTTTCCAAGTGGAGGTAACTATTTCATTTCAATCCTTCGAGTAAAGATCATCACTCTCACTAATATGTTTATAGAATCAAGAAATCCTGTGACTTTACATTTGTTTTTAAGCAATTTCCTTCACACAATGATGAATAAACGGATAACTTGATACACCATGTAACAGAAACAATATTCTTACCATAATCAATAGCTTAAATCCTTAGAAAACGATTAGAATATTGTATTGACCATAAATACACATGAATCATGATCCAACAATTTAGCCCATTTAGCTACTTTTATAATTAGAATGGAATGAGATAAAACAATTTAGGGTTGCAAACGAGCCGCGCCGCTTGTGAGCTACTCGCGATCGGATCGATAAAAAGCTCAAACGAGCCGAGCCGAGCTCGAGCTTGAAAAAAGCTCATTTAGTTATCGAGCCCGAGCCCGAGCTTCACGTATCAAGCTCGAGCCGGATAGCGAGCCTAAACGAGCTTTTTAAAATATATTTTTATTTAATTTATTAAATATAGTATATAAATAATATCTATTATATATAAAGTTATGATAAAAAACAATTAAATAATATGAATAAAATATGTAATTATAAATATATATCAAATATAAATATAAAAATATTAAAAATAATATTTAAATAAATAAATGAGCCGAGCCCGAGCCGAGCTCGAGCTTGAAAAAGTATTTGTCGAGCCGAGCTCGAGCTTTAAAAATAAAGCTTGAAACGAGCCGAGCTCGAGCTCTCCTAAGCCATCACGAGCCGAGCTCGAGCCCATACGAGCTCGGGCTCGGCTCGGCTCGTTTGCACCCGTGTAAAACATAAACCCCAACCACATGCGCATTTTTTAAGTCAATGGGTCGAAATTGTCACCTGTAATTGATCTGACAATACTACCTCATGAACTGTAGGTGGAGAAAGCAAACAAGAAAGTAAAGCCCATAATATTTACAGGTCATTCTTCAGGTGGTCCAGTGGCGATCCTTGCAGCCGTTTGGTACCTGGAGAAATACACAAGGTCTGGTGGTGGGCTGCCCTGTAAATGCTTAACTTTCGGGTCACCACTTGTAGGTGACCGTATATTCACACATGCTCTAAACCGAGAGAATTGGGCTCATTCCTTTCTCCATTTTGTAGGGAGATACGACATTGTTCCTCGAATAACACTAGCCCCATTCTCGTCCCTTAAAAATGAATTTGGTCTTATTCTTGATTACTTCAATCCCAAATCAAGAAACTACCAAAAATCATCAATCCTGAGCTCCCAAGAAGCTTTGACATTCTTTAAAATAGTATTGAAGAATGCGTGTTCTGTTGCTAGTAATGCAGCCTGTAATCTCATGGGAAGCACTAACTCACTGCTTGAAATAATATCTAATTTTGTTGAATTTAGTCCATACAGACCTTCTGGGAATTTCATCTTTTGTACCGGAAATGGGAAATTGGTTTCGGTAAAGAACCCGAATGCAGTTCTTCAGATTTTGTTTTATTGTTGTCAGCCTGGTAATGAATCAGAAATTAAAGATGCAGCAACTCGAAGCTTTTGTATGGATTACAATAAAGAACTAGAAGAAAGTTTATTAGGCATGCAAGATGTTGTGTGCCTGGAAGATGACATGGAGATCCCGTTGTCTCCAAATGCCGGTGACATGGCATCATTGAATACAGCTCTAATGGATCTCGGTCTGGTGAGTGTTTATTTTACCAGTATAATATATGATACTTTAATAACATAATAGATGTGTTGTTTTGACCCCTTTACTTATAAACGAGTCAATTGAATTGCGTTTCATCTCAAATAGGCCGTATTAAAATATTAGCTTAAATGGAAAACGGGTCAAATCGGTTGAGGACGCACAAATTCTATTTTGACCCGTGGTAATAATATTATAAATCTAGCTAATAACTATCACATAAGTTTTTTTTTATAAAAAGTGACTCATTCAGCTTTTTTCAACCACAACTCATTTTGACCCACTACTCAAGCCATGTGATCCGCCATTTTTTCACCTCTAGTTTCCATGCAATGTTACGAGCTATAATCTGCAGAGCACGAGGGCTAGGCTATGTCTCCATGCAGCACAAGCATTCGAAAAGAAAAAGCTAGAATACCAAGTGATGATTGATTCGAGGAAACCAAACATCACAAAAATGCTAGAGATGATAGCGGACTACCAAAAGGCGTGTAAAGATCGCAAGATTGGTTATTATGACGCGTTCAAGATTCAAAAGGGTGCGGATGACTTCAATGCAAATGTGAAAAGGCTTGAACTTGCAGGCATATGGGATGAGATAGTGGAGATGCTGAAACGGTATGAACTCCCAGACGGGTTTGAGAGCAGGAAAGAGTGGATTGAGCTTGGAACCAAGTTCCGGAGGCTGGTGGAGCCACTAGACATTGCTAACTATTACAGGCAATCAAAAGATGAGGACACAGGGACCTACTTGAGAGACGGTGGTAGACCAAAGCGTTACAAGTACACCCAGCGATGGCACGAGCATGCTCACATGCTGGGAGAAGGGTCTAGCTGTGAGACCATTTTTTGGGCACAGGTGGAGGAGATGAGGAGGAAGCCATTTGAAAAAGTGAAGGAAAAAATTGTTGGTTTAGAGAAACAATTGGTTGAATGGGTTAGGAAAGAAGAGCTGGAGAATGATGTGTTTTTGGAAAGATCTACGTTTGTGGAGTGGTGGAAAACACTCCCACAAAATCATACATCAGAATCTTGCCTCAAAGGACATTTTGCACATTGAAATGTTGAATATAACTGATGATGTTTCATCTGGTTTCACACAAACAGTAGTAGTTGTATTAAGTTCCAGTATAACTAATTTGTTTTCACCAATTTAATGAGCATTTCATTCAAGTTATTTTCCTTGTACATCTCCTAGCTCTTGAACAACACCAAACTTGATCTTTTGGGGCAAGATAACAACAGTTAGTAGCCCTAAGTTTGCTAATTAATCAATTAACTAGAAACTGAGACCCGCGCGTTGCCGCGGGTCTCTTTTTAGTTTCATTTTTTGCAACGCGCGGTCTCTTTTTGGTTTTGTTTTTTTGCAACGCGCGGTCTCTTTTTGGTTTTGTTTTTTGCAACGCGCGGGTCTCTTTTTTGTTTCGTTTTTTTACGAAATTATGACTCGCGCATTGCTACTAGTAAAAAAGACTATGTTAAATGCCAAAATAGAACGCGGTTGGGTGCTCTCAAGTCTCAACCAAACGGATGTAAACCAAATCCTTCAAGCTCACATATGGTTAAATAGTGACAATTAATATTTAGAGTAAATTACTATTTTCATCCGTATGGTTTGCTTAAAACAACTATCATTATCTAAAAGTTTAAAAATAAACATTTTAATCCAATAATTTCAATTAAATAACAATTTTCATCCACTCCATCAACCCCGGCCATGAATTTCGTTAAAAGTTTCCCTATGTGTCCCACACTAAAAAAATTTAAAAATATAAGAAGAAGAAGACGAGTCGCTTAGACAACCGGTTTGGCTTCTAAAACACCAAAGGGTATTAACCTTTTCCTCTAAATACCCTTTTAGACATATCTTACAATTAAACTATATGATGTAAAATTTAGTTTGGGTTTTTTCAAAGCTTTTTGCAACTATTTTATTGAAATTTGGGGTCGGTTTCTTGAACTTTGGTGTGGTACAATGGAGTTTGGCGCAGTTTCTTTTGTAGTGGTGAATTTATGAAACCACAAAAACTATAGTGGCTAACCTATGAAATCACTATATTATTATGTTGAAACTGACATCTATAACTAATAGATAGTATAATATGTTTTGCTTCTCAAGGAAAGCTTTGTATTTTGTCACTTCTTGAAAACACAATATCCATCTGAAACACGCTCCATTCGTGCTCCCATCTTCTTCTTCAATTTCTAGGACGTCTAGCTTTCTTTTAAGTTTTGTCAAGTCAAACCAAGGATTTGTGTAGATGTGTTTGTATTGATAATTGTAATTAGGGTTACAAAGGGGGTAATATATGGTAACCTATTTACATAACGTTACCTCCTAATATCATCAAATACAACATGATCTAACATCCCAGTTAAGTTAAGGGTGAGGAGTGAACTAAATCGATAGCAACTTTGTGAAGATGTCTGTAATATAATTTATGTCGATATAAATTGTACATGGAGTTTTCCTTATGCTATTTTTTTGTGAACAAAGTGAAAATTAATTTCAAATGTTTTGACTCGAGCATGAAGGACTGGATTAGTAACAAGGTAGGTTGCACTTATTGATCGAGAATCTCACACTAAAGAGTGTGCAAAGATTTTTTGCATACTAAGTTCTCGAAGGAAAGCTTCTAGACACGTTAATTCTAAAGTGAGTCTTTTATGGGGAATTAAGTTCTCAAAGTTGTAAAACCAATACTTACATAGTCTAATCAAGACTCCCCCTTATAATTAGACAAATACTTATATACATACTCAAAACGTGTCAACGTAAAGTTGGTGAGCCCAAGTTTTCATGTAATAAGATTCATAATCACATATAAATATTTATAAGTAAAACACAAATATTGGTGCACGACAGAATGTATCACAATCAAGCCTGGCCACGCCCAAGTGCTAGAATATCCCCTAACCTTTACCGTTAGAATGTTGGCTTTAATTGTGCCCTGCTATGCACAGTTAAGTTTCACTAATTTGAGACGCAATAATTATTGAATCTCAATGGGGGGGTGTTTCGTAGTCATAAAGGCCAATTGTTTGCGGGATATACCCCAAACAGTACTATCCACAAATCATGCGGCTCCTAAAAGAGTTAATGATTGTGCTTCGTTCAGCGACAAGAGCAGATACCTCAAATTAATAACTAACGAGTATGTATTTCACCCTAAAAGTTTTAAAGTAAAAAAGGGTTCATGAGACTCATCGGGCTCTCTTGAATGTGTAACCTATATCAATATCATAAGCTTGCTATATTGAGTAGATAATCCTCATGGTAACCTAGTTACAATTATTCATAAGTATATATTTTAAGAATATAATATTTACTAATGTTTTAATGGTGCGGCTGAGCTCTTTTCAGGATTTAAGTATTACTGTAGTTAACTTATTATTCCAAGTTTAAGGTTTCTTCTATTGTTGTATATTTTGGTGGCTTTACATGATTTGCCTGCAGACTTTATCTATACATGAGTGCGGTAATAATAATAATAATTATGAGTTAACATCATTTGTATTAATTGTAATACTTGTGTCATGTTACACGTTAACTTTTTATTCTTAATTTTGTCGGTAATATTTTAAGGATCATAATCAATTAATTTATTGTAAATAGGATGAAAGTTTTAATAATATAATAATGTCAATGACAATAATAGTGGTAATGTTAATAGAGAGTGTTGAGCCGACAATCACTAGCACATCGGATCAACCGCGCCCAGCGCATCGTTATACCCAAATTTCAATGGGGCGCGGGGCAAGCCCCTTAGGGCCACTCGAGGCGTTGGGCAACGGTAATATTACCGTTACTCTATTTAAACCCCATAAAAATCCACATTCAAACCCCATAAAATCCACATTCAAACCCCAGCACTTCAAAATATTATTCTGCCATTCAAACCCCACAACTTCAAATATTATTCTTCTCTCAAAATAAATCATTACTTTCACACTTTCTTTGGTATAGACAGATCCAACAAGGACATCAATATTTTTAATTCATCGTCGATTTTCAACGATATCGTTGATGGAGTTGCACGTGGCAAATCTTCTATGTGAATGATCAAGAGTACAAGTATGGTTATTATTTGTCCGATGATATTTATCTAAAGTGGGGCACTATTGTCAAAACTTTTTCATACCCACACAATAACATAAGAAAACTTTTTTTTCTTAAATACAAGAGTTTGCAACAAAAGATATCGAACGTGTATTTAGTGTTTTAAAGAAACGTTGGGTGATCATTTTCAATATGGCATGTATGTGGGCAAAAGAAAAAAACCAGAGATATCATGTACGTGTGCTTGATTCTACATAATATGATTTTGGAGGATTAATGCAAGATGATATGCCAAAGCTACGAAGGTGACGTTCCACGGCCTCCTTGTATGACAACCAACGAGCAAAGGCTTCGAAATCACACTAAAAACACGTTCTATTGACCGTCATAACGCCCCTCGTGCGGATTTGGTGGAGCATGTTTGGCGGCATCATTCACACGAATTGGGTTCGGACTCGATAGGATTTGTGTTTGTATTTTTTTTCTCAAATTAAGAATTTTCCTCATTTTCTATTTTAGTTGCCTTTTTATTATAAATTATATTTGCTAATAGATAAACTAACTAAATTAAACATAAAAATAGTTAAACAATAATTATTGAATCACCAACCAAGCCCCTCTCCCTACACTCATTTTAGGGATTTTTGGGTGAGAAAAAAAATATGTCCTTATGTTAAACACATGACAACATTTTTTTTAACCAAACCCCACAACACATAGACTAACAACACAATATATTAATAAAAATTCAAAACTGATAAACATGACCAAAGACAAATGTCTTACCAATTCAAATAAGAGATCTTAACCATTCAACATTAGACCTTTTAACTATACAATATTAGTATAATGCTTAACAATTCAGAGGCAAATGTTTGAACCATTCAGATATTGGCTTGCGAAACAATCAGTCTAAACCATTAAATGCTAAACTATTCAAACACGTAAATTATTAATTGGCCGATTAAAATGCTATCAAAACAACCTCAAAATGATATTCATGTGGCTTGAAGCCCATTAGTAGTCCTATAAAAAGTGGCGTTCACAGGACAGGAGCTTAAACTTAAAAGAGTTGGAGCCCACCCAACACACATCCCTACACGAAACAAAACAAGGAGTCATACAATACACCAGACACAACAATGGCGATGGGTTGTTCATTAATGGAGGTTGAAGGAGCAATGAACATATATATACCTGAAGACTGGTCCCAAGCGGCCGACACCATCGCTTCTACTGCTGCCAACACTCTGATTGCCTTCATTTGTGGCCCCAAAAACACCGGCAAGTCAACCTTCGCTCGTCATCTCCTGCACCTTCTCCTCACAAGGTTATTCCTACTTATTCTTTTTGTTTTTTGTTTCTTTCTGCACTTTCCTGTTGATTGTTCGAATTACTAGATTTCATTGTCATCAATTTCAATACTAAAGGGCCACTGTGTCATCAACTGTTTCATTTTTGAAATTACAAGTTTCCAAGGATTTAGGGCTGCCTCCGATATATAGACAGATGTTAAAGTTCATGTACATGTTAAGTTATTTTTGAAATCTATATGTGGTTTTATTTGTATGCAAATACTTTAACTTTGTGTCTCTTTGATAATTATACAATGTATGGTTCATTAGTGGAACAAATATTCTAAGTTTTGCAAGTCTTTTCAGGCACAAAAGAATTGCCTATTTAGATTCTGATGTTGGACAGCCTGAATTCACCCCTCCTGGATGTCTCTCACTTACTATACTTGATAGAGAAACCATTGGTATATTCTTCAAAAACCCATATAGTGTAAACCGCTTTTGTTATCATGGATGCTGACCTTGTTTTTGCCTTCGTTATGGATGTCTTTGTTGCATTACAGATATGAAAGTTCAGCCAGAAAGGTATTGTTAAATTTCTTCGTTATACGCCTTTGTTTCACCTAGAAACTCTTTCTAGAGATTTATTGCTACATAAATATAAACATCTCATAGTAAACTTCTTGCTCCAGATGTTTCTTCTATGGTGACATATCTTCAAAAAGAGACCCGGAGATGTATTTGAGATATATATTTGATCTATACGATCATTATCATAAACAATATCACCAGTTCCCAACGAGTGCATCTCCTAGCAATAGTGGGGTGCCCCTAATAGTCAACACTTCCGGATGGGTTAAGGGTATGCTTTATATCTGTTGCATCCCTTTATGAAATGTTATAAAGCTGCAGCATTTTGTTGTTTATAGCAGATATGTTATGTGTGGCAGGTATTGGATATGATGTGCTGGTGGAAATGTTGAAGCACATTGCTCCTAGTCATGTAGTTAATATTTGTATTTCTGCTAGAAGTAAGAACCTACCTTCTGGAGCATTTTGGTCACAAGATGGGGATGCTGGGGCCATAACCCTAATCAAAATCAATTCAGCCCGCCAGGACTCCTTTAACCGATCGTATGTACACAGACTTATCTATCTATAGATGTCACTACTTTATTAAGTGAATCTTGATGATTCATTCATATGCACTTAGATTGTATCATGTTTTGTGTTTTCTTTTTTAAGTTCCTATTCAGATCTCACTCATTGTGCATAACTTGATCCCTCTCGAGTTTTTACGCAAATTTCACACCTTGGTTGTTACTTTCAGCTGAAGATTATTTTCTTTTTTCAGGGTTTTGGTACATAAGGATTCACACCGCATACGGGATTTAAGTATTGTGACATATTTCAGACAATGCTTTCCTACTGACATGCAAATGAGCTCGATTAAGGAAATTGCTCAAGCATTGGCTGCTCACCATCCTTATGAAGTTCCTGTGTCAGCTGTCAAGATCAAGCACCTTCATTGTGAGGTTAGTATAAGACTTATGTCAGTAGCTTTTATTACAGTTCCTTGTGGATGAATATGTTTGATGCATTGTTTTTTCCTATCTTTTTCTTTCCTGTTCTTTTTATTCATCCATCTGTTCCTTAGTTACTTTTTCACATGTGACATAGGCAACGAGCTCACAAAAACTGTTAGATTTACCGGCTTATTTGAACTTGTATTTTATCTGAAAATTTGTTAACCATGCTTTATATGAATTAAAATGGAAAATCACATGCACAAAACTGAAAGCAGACACAAAAAGAGGGTATTTATATTTCACAACAGTATGCCTACATACAAGGTGGTGGTTAGGAATTATATTGTAACTGTTGAGTTCAATAGTATGTACAGTGGAGGAAATTTGCTTATAACATATAAAGAAACCTAGAGATAGAATGGATAAGATTTGGAAACCTTTAAAACGTTTTCTTACATGTATATACAGGATTTGTCTATATTCGCTGACCTTTTGGGTGGTTTTTAGTGCAAATTAGAGCTCTGATTAATGTTAGTTATGCCAAATATAAGAGATGCAAATCAAAAGTGACATAAAGGGAGGGTTGGCTGGGTTGAGCAATCAGAAATGGGTCAAAACAGGTTATTATATAGTATGGGCTGTGTTGACTTGCGATTTTTTGTTCATTATGATCACAAAACTGTTTAACTACAGTAGTAATCTTTCTTTAAAAAGATAAAAATGATTTAGGAGGCTGTAAGTTAACAAAGTTTCAGCCATGCGACTGTTTTCCTTTTTCTTTTTTTTATTCGATTCATTGGGACTTAGTTACAGACTCACAGCTCAAATTGACCCATTCATAAGTAAAGTTGCCACCTTAGCATTTCTATAAAAATATACATTTTCTGAGACATTTTTTATCTTGATTATATCGTTTTAACTTCTGATGTAAAAAATAAAAATAAAGAATAAAAAAAAATGATGGATGCATTATTCTGGTAAACTGTGAAAATCCCATCAAAGCTGTAAGGAGTTAAAAGAAGCTCTTATATACAGAATTTGATGCATCATCTTGGTTCTACTTCTGTAACACAGGTACCAAAAGCTGAAATCTTCTACAGTTTAAATGCAAGTATAGTTGGATTGGCAGTTGATTCTGAAGTTTCTGGGCATTTGCCTCGTTGTGTTGGCCTCGGTAGGTTATGTTCCAGTAACTGACTAGACATGTACTTGCATGCTATTCCTAGGATCCTAGTGTTTCATCTTCTTTTCTTCACTCAGATGTGTGCGTGTGTGTGTATACACATATATAGAGAGGGCCCATAAAATGAAAATCATTCCAGACCTGTGCTTGTCTTTTTTCAATGGCTTAAGGGTAGAGATCTCAACAGGAGGGGGTTGTGAACCAGGTCAACATGTGTGTGTGTGTGTGTTTTCCTGTACCTGGTTATCAGGTCAGATTGGGTAGACCAAAACGTTTTTCTTTCAAAAGTTTGGAACATTAATACACACACACTTTAGTTGTCTAATATTATTAGAATACCTAAACTTTTTGAGCCTTGCAGTTGATTCATGCACATTCTATTCTAACTTAGATATAACATGTCAGTAAATTAAACTTCCTCTTAAATTGATTCTTGGCAAATTTTTTCCAGGAATTGTTCGAGGAATAGACACTTTGAGGAGGGTTCTGTACATAATCACTCCTGTTCCACAAAATGTTCTGGAGGATGTTGATCTTCTATTGCAAGGGTTCATTCAGATTCCTACTTGCTTACTGCAGGTGCATCACTCACATCTCTCGTTCTCACATTAAAAATTCATAAATCATTCTCTTCTTTATCCTTTCTATAAATAATTAATTTGCCAAATATGATTACAAAAATCATATTTTGTTGGATGAAATACTTTGAGGTATGCATTATAGACTTTCTACCCATTTTACCATCCTCTCCTTGACTAAAACATAAACCGGAAAAACTTGAATCACATTTAAAACTTGACACACCTAAAACTTTCACATTAACCATCTATTTATACTAAAAAATACTAATCTTATTTTAACTCAAACTCAATAAAAAATACCCTGATAAACCAAGACAAATTCAAATAATAATTTAATTTTAACTTCTAATTTATTTCTCTAATTTTCTCATCTTCTTTTCTTTTCATATGTGATTGGCTTTTTGTTTCTTTCTGATTTGATCAAAATCAAGCCAACAACCTCCTCCCTAATTTGGATCTCGATCCATTCAACCCCAGATCTTTAATTCCCAGCAGACCTCATAGTTCCCTGGTCATCTTTACAAGTTCTTCATGCTCGTCTGAACCATTCAAACCTATGTTCTCTGACCACGTGTTAACATCTGGTTCTGTACCATCTTCAGACTCATCTACTCAGAAACTCCTGTTGCTTGCACATGGTTAACAGTAGAGCTGGTTCATCATCTTCACTTTGAACTAAATGCGCTTCTTCTCGATTCTGATTTGCATTTTCTTGTTTTTGTTTTGATACTCGTTCGTGTAGTGTCCATATTCTACACACTTGTAGCACAAAATATGTGACTTGTCTTTGTTTGATATGGCTCCTCGTGGTCATTGATTGTGTTGTTTCGGCTCCCCCTAGCTAGACCATGCCCACAATCTCGTGGCAGACCAGTCCTTTGGCAGTATGAACTTGCATAAGCACGTCCATGGTTGTGATTCTAGTCATATGATCGAGCTATAAGCAGTCTTCCATGATCTTCACTTGCTCTTTCCTGAGCTCAAATTCTTTTTCCGTATGCTTTAAGCCTACCAATGGCGTCTTCAAATGGCATAGTCTTGATATAGGAGTATGGCTCAATTGAAGCCACTAGTTGAACAAACTTGTCTGGTACAGAATCATGCAATTTCCGGACGATCACTGCATCTTCTAGGGTCTCCAATTTAGTTTATTAAGTTTCATCTAATTAGGTTTCTGTCCTCTTGACTGTGCCACGCAACAAAGCAATTGTTTCCTGCCTGATGTACTCGCTTTCGATAACAAGAAACACACCAGGGTCGCCATAAAGAATTAAAGAACACATGTTGCTAATAAATGAATCTTCATAAGATAATTGCAGTCGGCTCTCCTGATTTCTACTTCCTTCTCGACAACTCCAAGACTTTTGTGATTCCCTTTGAATTGCATGCAATGCGTAAGCAGCCCAGACAAAAGCTTTTTTTTCCTCCTTGCACTCGGCTAATCGGCTTCAACACAACAGCCCCTGCTGCTTTTCTTCATCTTGATTTCCACCCTTTACCTCAAAAAGAAATCAATACATTTCTTCTCTCTAGCTGTCAAACCAAAACAAAAACAATAGTTGCATACTTGCATTCAGCAGCTATTAAAGCAGATGATGGTTGTTGGGATGAAATGCCCATACGTTGTAATTGTTTTAAACCTTCTATTTTTTTATTTTTTTTTTCAGGTACATGGGTGCATGTCACCATACATGGCATCAAATGTCCTGCCTGGGATTTGAAGTAGGAAAGACACCCTGCATAAGTCCCGCATTACTGTGATCAGGAGGAAGCGCTATGGTCTATCCTTTCCTTAATTTAAGAGTGAAGGACGCAAATTTTGCATATTTTTATTTTCCTCACATAGAAACCTTAGTTCTCTCTTTTTGTACCATCAATCGTTTCTAATTACTGGTGGTTATTTGAAGTCACACATATATGGAGTTTTTACTCTTGTTTTTTAAACAGTATAAAAGTTGTGATCGGTTGTATATGAAGTTTTTACTACAGGGTATCAGTTTATTTACTAGCCTATCTCGTTCGGATGAATGTGTTATTTATTTCATGGCATTGTAGGTGTTCTCCGACAGAAAATAATGATGTTTAGAAATCGTAAATACTATGAGTAAAGGCTTGAAGATCTCGAAATCATATATGTTGTTTTGATTACCACACACTTCAATATTGAACATAAATTTACACCAAGTAAATAAAACAGTAAGTGCTTATGTGAAATAGCGAATGGTAAAAAACAACTATTTTTTTGAATCTGACGCTGAATAGTTATTTAATAGTGAATACATTAGTTTTATTATGTAAAATAGTGAGTCGCAAAAAACAACTATTTTTTGTTTGTAAAAACCGAGGACTAATGTTAGAGCATTTGATCCTTGTTAATTCTTTTATGTTTGGAGATTCTAGTGACAAATGATGTATTATCCTCATTAATTGATAAGTCTCGAATCCTACTATATGCAATGTAAGTTTGATTGTGTACTTAATAAAAGTAGATTAGGTGTTAGTTAAAAAATAAAAAAGATTTTCTAGGTTCGATTTGGTGATGTCTGATTACAACTGCTGGTGAGGAGCCAAGTATCCTTACAATTTGGTTTGGGGTCCCTGCTCACGTTACCATTTATACAGAATAGCATAATCTATGATATAACATAGTCATAGATATCCAACATTGAGACTTAATATTTTCACCAAGAAAGTAAATTTAAAAGGATATATGGAATGCATGACAAACCATTAATTTAGAGAGAAAAAAGTGGATCACTAAGCTTGCAACTTGTGTCAACTCGCTCCTCTTTAGTTTTTTCTTACACTGAATTTGTTAATTTCTTGAGCTCGATTAATGGCCTCACCGAAACGTACATTCAGAATGTTTGTAGAGGAAGAGTTGGGCATATTCCCACACTTCCTTGTCTGGGCTGTTCTTGAATGGATGCTAATTATCTCACTTTACCTTGATGGATTCCTTACGTTTATCTCCAATAGATTTGCTGACACATTTGAACTAGACCCCCCATGCGTGCTATGCACACGCGTAGATCATGCACTTTGCGGGAAGAACCCTAATCTCTATTACAACGAGTCTATATGTGATTCTCACAAGAAAGACATATCATCCTTAGCATACTGTCATGTCCATAGAAAACTGTCTGATATCCGAACCATGTGTGAAATTTGTCTTCTTTCTTTTGCGATTGAAAAAGATTCCGATTCTGATACCAACAAAGAAGGGGATGATGATCATGACCCGCCTGTGAAACCTGAGAAAAAGGCCAAGGATAGTAATAAGAATGACGGGGTGGTTGATTCAAATACATGTTCATGTTGTGGCGAGTCTTTGAAGCCAAAACAACCTTCTAAGGAGTTTTCTAAAAGCTTATCAAGCCTTCGCGCGTCTTCACTATTCCCACCACCTTCTCCTAGAGCATCTGCTTTGTTTCCATCTTCTTCTCCTAGGGCATTTTCATCGTTAGCACCAACATCCTCTCCTAGAGTGTCCTCTTCTTTGTTGCCTCCGCCTTCTCCGAGAGCGTTTTCTTCGATGTACCCAACTTCTTCACCTAGAGCATTTTCTTCACTAGCACCAATGTGTTCGCCTAGAGCGTTTTCATCACAAACTAGATATACAGAGCTCAAGTTTGTATCTGATAATGAACCAGACTTGCCCGAGGATGAATACACTTCTAATACACATGCTAAACGTGAGTATACTTCACCTCCTTCCTATTTATATAATTATATCTAAGCTTTTATGTATATGTACCGAAATGGGTGGTGATACATGTTAGATAACAAGTGAAAACAAGCAACTCCTTGGTATTTTCCTGTGAGTAAATTATATATAATTAAAGGGTCAACAATGATCATATATTCTGTACTATTATAACAATGATCTAATTAAGTTGATCTTGGAGCAATAATGTTGTCATCAACCTTAAGCGTACACTCTTTTACCGAAATGTGGGACCATGCATGCGAGAGTTTTTTAGCCCTTAGTTTGCCCTTGTGACTTGTGAGAATGATCTAACTTTTTTACTGATGCTAATTGCACCAGATTCTGAAGCAATGAATGAAGACACAGGCAAAACCTCTAGTTATATCAAAGGGAACAAGTTCTTTGGGATACCGTTAACAGAACCGGTTGCTAGTAGTCCTAGATGGGCTGTCAAACCTCCCAAGAAGGCCCCACTAGAAAAAGTCGACTTGACTTCAGAAGCAATTGAAGAGCAATCAACAGACGAGCATTCGACCATTCAACAACTAAAGAAACAAGTGAGTGACAACAGAAAAACACTTGTAACACTGTATATGGAACTTGACGAAGAACGAAGTGCTGCTACTGTTGCAGCCAACAATGCCATGGCTATGATCACCAGATTACAAGCCGAAAAAGCTGGTGTTCATATGGAAGCATTGCAATACCAGAGAATGATGGATGAACAAGCTGAGTATGATGAAGAGGCCATTCAAATCCTTAAAGATTTGCTTGTAAAAAAGGAGGAAGATGTTAGAGTTATGGAAGCTGAGCTTGATGCTTATCGTGAGCGATATGGAGAAATCAAGAAACCTGATGGGGATGAATATGATGAATTTTATGATGACTTTCAGCCTCGATCATTATGGTCTGAGAGTGAGAGTAATGCGGAAGATCACAGTGTAGATGTAAACAAGAGGGGGAACCATGAGGAGTCCTCATGTGATTTTGAAACGGAAAGATCACAGCTTTTTGAAATGTTGAAAGATATTGAAAATCATATTCATTCTTCATCTTCAAAACAAGATCATCACCAAGATAACAATAAAGGTATGTAACACCCGCTTTCTTTTCTTTTTCTTTTTCTTTCTCTCTTGTTTTTTAATTAGTTTTACGCTATTAATAACTTAAAAATCAATTAACTTGTTCACAAATGAATCCATCATAGTTGACAAATCTAGCAAAACGATTAATAACATCGATTGATAGGTTATGGAGACAACGCCACACTTAGGCGAGAGGTGAATCAATTGAGAGAGAAGTTGGCAGCCATTGAAGCCGAGAGCGGATTCTTGAAGCACACCGCGATGGCACTTGAAAAGGGTGACGAAGGAACTAAGCTACTAACAGAGATAGCCGAACATCTTAGGAAGCTTCAAAGTTGATACAAAACATCAATGATCTATTCACTAGTCAAAATGCATGACAATTTTCTTAGATGAAGTAGTGATTCAAATCTTAAGGTTTCGTTAAGAATAACGAGTTATTTGTGATACAAATTGATATTTGTAATTCAGTTTATAAAATATGCTAAATTGTGTTTAATGAATTAGTTCTTAAAAATACTTCTTCGAGTGATGATAAAATATTTTATCAGGTTGTGAATTTAAAACTAAAAATCGATATAAAGAAGAAAAAGAGAGATTTTTATTATCGAAAATATAATGGAAAATCGTTTACCATTTTATAATGTAAGCACGAAAAATACAACAAAAGGTGGAGTGACTGACACAAAAACAGAGGGCTCAGTGACCCAAATATTAATGAATAAAAAAAAATGATGAGAAAAGTGAGGTCACATGGGTTCACCGTACAAAGGGCTTTGGTCGGAGTGATCATGACCCGCCCGTGCACAATAGCAACACCCCGCTTCCCTCACTCTATCGTGCGCCCGCCACCGCCTCCGTCGTCATACGCTCCTCGGTCCGTCGCATTCGCCACCATGAGCACGAAGGACCATGACCTCGACGAAATATTCAGTCAGAAGCGGGTGCTCCGGTCTAAAATCAAGAAAGATCTCAGATCAATGGATCCCGCCCTCAGATCTCACGAAGGTATTTCTCTGCATCTGTGAGTTTTTCTGTATAAATGATGGATATAAAGCATATTGGTGAACGATTTAGCTACCTAGGGTTTAGTTCATTTTTTTATATATCTTCTGATCAAGATGAACTCTGTCCAGAATTTTGGGACTTCGAATAGGGCAAATTGCAACTTATTGAATTGATATGAATATGCTACTTATTGCAATTTGTGATAATGATGATTAATTTGTATTTATAGATTGTTTATTTGGTGTATGAAATGATCTAGCATTCTAGCATGAGGGTTTTTATGTTATCATGAACTCTAATCTTGAACATACCTGTTTGGATTCCCAGCATCTCACTGTATGTTATATGTTATCATGCTATCTGAATCATAGGCTACACATGTCAAGAAGGTTTTTAAGCCCGGGGCCTGTACATGAGCAGCCTCTTTTATCTTTATAGGAAAAGTTTGCCTATGTTCTACCAACCAACTCGAGAACGTTTGCCTATGTTCTACCAACCAACTCGAGACCCTACGTATAGCTTTGTTATGAGTAAGATTTTACTAGATATGTTTGCTTGTTTTCTCTTTAACATGCTTGATATTTCATATGGGTGATAACGACTAATTATGCACTATGCAAAATTGCAAACCTAATGTGATCTCAATTGTGTTCTTTTTCAATGAGCAATTAGTAATGTAATCTGTTTGACCTTTAAAAGTCAAATCATATCCTCTTATTGTTGTACTTTTGGTTTCTCTGCAGACGATGCAATTCAGAGTTTCATATTGGAAGCTCCATGGTTCAAGTCTTGTAAGAGATTATGTGCGTATATAAGCTGTAGCGCATTGAGAGAGGTTGATACATCAAAGGTGCTGCAAAATGTCCTACAAAGTTCATCTAAAGGTGTGTTTTTTAACATAATTTCAATATATGATTTTTTTTTTTTGGGTATCTAGCAAGATTTTGGATTCCCAAGTGGAGACTTAACAATTCTTATCATATCTGTAAACAAAAACTTTTTTGATATCTGACAAACGGTTGTATTTCCTCTTACTTGAGTAGAAAAGTGTACTAGTTGACTTCTCTAATTTGTAATCACTTAATCCATTTGTTAATGAAGATGGCGAAACAGAGAACACAAAGATACTTTATGTTCCACGGGTGGAGGACAAGAATTGCCATATGCGAATGCTTAATATATCTTGTATGGATGATTTGATAGCAAACTCCATGAACATTTTAGAGCCTGCTCCAGTTGATGCTGATGGGAATAACCGGGAAGATGGTTAGTACTTCTTGTTTGGGTTAAAATGTTTTGATGTGTCACTCTGTTGCAAGATTAAATTGTAGTTTTATTTATCTCTAAAATAGTTTCTGTTCTTATATGTTTTTTTTGTAGTAAAATCATTAATTCTTTTAATTAATTCTGAAAATTTTCTATTGCAGTTATGATGGCAGATGAACCTGTTGACCTGCTCCTGTTACCTGGTAATTTCTTTCAACTAAGATTATGTGATATTTTTTCCAAAGTTATCTGATGGTTTATCGTTTGAATTTTTTTTAAGGACTTGCTTTTGATAAAACTGGAAGGCGATTGGGGCGTGGTGGAGGGTAAGTTCTAATTGTTACGTTCTTTGTCTAGTAATTAGACTAAGTAATCAATTGGCTTAGATACGCTCCTATTGATCTATCTTGCATGCATTATGTGGTATCAATATTCATCGATTCTAAAAATGTTGTGGATATACGGGTGTCGGTAACATATCCGTGTACACTGTACAACTATGAAGTCTAAATCAAGCATACAAAACGGCATTGAGCAGATATTAGCATAACCCTTATATCTGCTTTTGGTTTCGCTTAGTAGTTAATATGCCAACTACCCTTCACTATCTGTTTCAGGCATAGTATTGTTTCTCCATATACAAAGAGAGTGACCAAACATTTCAAATTTGATATATGGTCTTATAGTTAACATAGCCTTATGTACATAGACTACCTTTATTATGGTTTCAGCCCCTACTATCTCATACCAATTTAGCAAATGACTCAAGGGCAGTTTGGTCTTTTTATTTACCTTAATTTATCTTCATCATCATTTCATTATTCTTTTAGATATTATTACCACTGAAAATTCATAAACACATACATTAGATCCCATCTGCGTCTTGAACATGTCTCATAACAATAAAGACCAAGATGCCCTTCTAAGAAACCCGTGTACTGTCCACATATCACACTCTTTAATCCTTGCAACTTGGGTACAATCCATCCTTGCATGGGTGGATACTGCTTTCTTCCATTTTAATCACTTTTTCATATGTTCTCATGACCCGCATGTAAAAACCGAGCAGATACTATGACACATTCCTGTCTAAGTACCAAGAACTTGCAATACAAAGAAACTGGAAGCAGCCTCTTTTAAGTAAGTTTTCTTTGTTGGTTTTTCTTAAAGAGCAAATTGCATAGAAATAATTGTACCTCAAGTCAAATTCTCTTTTAGGGACATGCTTACAAAATCAACATTTAACTGCATATGTTATAAGTTTTAATCAAATAAGAGACCTTGTCAAGGTCTTACGACTCTTACCTTTTATTATTAAAAACTTATAACTTACGTCCTTAAATGTTGATTTTGAAAGTATTTTCTCCCTCAAATAATTTTCTTTTTTGCAACCTAACAACAAATTCTTGGTCCTCTTTATGCAGTTGCGCTATCTTATTCGGTTCAAATAGTAGAAGATGGTGTTATACCTGTTACTCCACGTGATGTTTCCATAGGTGCTCTAGTATCCCCATCAGGATTCATCCCTATTACCTCAGCGGCCCAAGAAATTATACCTTGAGCGAAATTACTCTAATATTTGCTGAATTCTTATTAAATAATGCTATCAAACCAGGGAAAAGAAAGATTTGCTTGGTCCTACATTTGCATACCACATGTGGAATATGTTGACAAGTTTGACCTAAAGTCACTTTTTGACATAGAATCAACAAGTTTGACCTAAAGCTTGTAATCTTGATTGTGCCTGTTCAACTCTCAACTGTGAACACTTTGGTTCTTACTGTTGGTGTAATTTGTTTGTTGTTTTATAGTTGAACAACATGATATTTCTTATAACATGGTTATGCTTATGGTTACCAGCCACTTTTGACTTTTATTGTCAAATTCATCTGTCATATGTCAAAGATGAGACTTTTTCATTCCAATACTAGGAATAATTCATATGATATATGATGGAGAAACTTGTGGATGCATTAAATTATGCCAATTTTGTGTCTTGAAAAATTCCAAGTTTGACCCTAAAAATCAAATTATGCCACTGATTGTTGAAGAGATGAGTGATGTAAAAACATTCAGATGGAAACTATAATCAACTTTGAGGCATAAAGTACAACTATTGATGCATAAGATACAATTTCATGGTTACAGCAGTGATTGCAAAAATTTTACACTGTTCTATGAAGAAATTATTTTTTTCATCAATGTGCTCTTTGAACAGCAGTCTTGAAGAGAAGAACATATATCTTGTGATCCATGGAGAAATACATGAATCCACCAACTGAATGAGTCACAAATGATCCAAAACTTGACCCCACAATACAATGCCATGCTGGTCCATAAACCCCATCAAACTCCTGCAAACATAAGTCTAACAGTTTCATTATCTATAAATTTAAAGAAAATGCAAACATACAACCAGACCCCCTTTTTTCATTAATGTTGGTGATTATTCATCATTTAGATCTATGTTGTCAGCCTCATAAAAAATCAAGCTTTCTTAAGCATGAAATCAATCAGTCAAACAACCACCCACCCACCCACCCAGTCCCCATTAATTGACCTACCTACCCATTCATTTAATCAACACCTGCAATTAATTTCATCTTAATAGCCATTCATTTAAGTGCCCAAGACATAAATTACAATGATTGCTCAATCCACAAATACAGAGATTAAACATCAAGATTCAAAGAACCCTAATTGGTATGAGATTAGACATCAAGATCAATGAACCCAAACAGGTATTAGAGATTGAATGAACCCAAACAGGTATGAGATTAAACCAGCAATGAATGAAAAAGATAGGGGAAAATTTACCTTTTTTAGAGTTAAAGCGAGTGTTTTGGCAGTGAACTTTTCCAAGCTATCATAAGTTTTTCTTGTGACATCAACAACATGGATTTGCATATAGGGAGGCATGTCAGCAGAGACCACTTTGACTCCATTGCAAGCAAAGAAATCAGCCAACTCAGCTTGTGAGCTGCTGCCAAATGACCTCCTCCTGCCCCTGATCATTCCTACAGAAGACAAAGATTGCTTTTTAACCTCATACCCTTTTGGTAATTTCTTCATCTCATCAGACCCTCTCTTCTCCTCTCCTCCATCTTTTGACTTCAAACTTACAACATGTGGCTGATTGTCTGCAGGTATGATATTGCTGACCACAATAGCCCTCTTGATGTTGTCCTCTTCATCCTTAACAGGTTTATTGAAGTAATAGTAATGGGGTTTGGGTCTGTTGTGGGAAAGTTTGGTTCTTTGACTGTGTGATTTGGTTAAGCATGCGGTGGTGGAGGTGTCAGCAGGAGGAGGTTGGGCAGAAGAACGGGCTTTATGATTGAAGTAGAGGTTAGAGAAGTGATTGGAGATGGTGGTGATGGAGGGATCTGGGTGGTGGTGGCCGGTGGTGGTGGCGGTGGTCGGAGGGATCTCTGCGGTGGGAGGAGTGTAGCTGCGGCGGTGGGTGGTGGCGTTGTGTGACATGATATTAACAGAGGGAGTGAAAATGGAGGTTTGTCTTTAGGGATCTGTTTGAAGCTTTAGATCTGAAGGTGTAGTAGGATGTAATGGATGGATGGGGTCAAATACTCAAATGTGTGTCTTTGTGTGATTTAATGAGTTTCCTCAACTTCACTTCTATTTATTTAAAACTTAAAAATTAAAACCCAAGGGCCTCAAAACTCTGGGATTTTCCTTGAATTAAATAACCCTTTTTATTATACTTTTTATTTGAGACTTCTAATGATCTTTGGTGACGTATCATACTATAAGAATTATTTTAGTAATGTTGATATAAAATCTATGGTGGTCATCTTTGCTTGTTTTTTAAATAAGACTATTCTTTATTGAACCGTTAGTTTATATATTTATTCTTTTTAGGCAAAAGCCTTGTCTTAGTATCCGGTTTACGTGCAGCTTTAATATTTTAATTATATTTTGTCACCTTTTGTTTTATGAACTTGCATGTTTTTGTGAAAAGAGTCCATCATACAACATTACAACATCTAATTTAATTTCACATACAAACTAACCACTTTCAACTAAACCTAAGGAATTTTTAGGCGTAGTGTAGGTTTTTTGGAGAAAACCGGACCTATACGTCACGGTTTGGTCTAACCGTGACCGTTAGGTCAGGTGTATTGGGTAACCGTGATGTATAGGTCAAATCGTGACGTTTAGGCTTCAGAGAATGTTTGTTCACATCGGGATTGGGTTAATTATTGGGGGTATGAGTATATTGGGTGTCCGTATTTTTTAGAGTTGGGTTAGGGTTTTGGTGGTGGTTTATATGTCACGGTCTGGGCAAACCGTGACATATTGGTTTTAATATTTAATTTTTTTAATCATACTAGTTTGTGTTTATTTTTTTCGCTCAATTGCAATCGGTTATATACTAGTTTTGTAATCAGTTATGTGTTAGTTTGTGCAAACCGTGACATATTGGGTTTAATATTTAATTTTTTAATCATACTAGTTAGTGTTTATTTTTTAATCATGCAAACTTTGACATATTTGTTTATGTGAAAATTTTTTATTTTAACAAAGAAGTATTAATAATGCAAACGGATATTGACATCGGTTGTGTATTTTTATTTTATCATATTACGAGTTTGTGTTTTTGTGAAGTTACAAATTTAGAACTAAAAACCAATATAGAAATTATCATAAACATTATATGCAATTACATAACAAGTTGGTTCATACATTATCAAAATTACAAACATTGTATATAATTACTATTACAAACAATTAAACAAACACAACCAAATATATAAATACAACAACCAAACAAACAACCATCATAAATACAATAAAAACATTATAACTAAAACTGCATATATAAATACAACAAGTTTGTATATACAAAAAGAAAATAAATACAAACAAAATATATCTATCTAACCCGCCATGTCATCATCTCCGGCCTGACCTGATCCGCCCACGCTAGAGGTGCTAGCATTATCATGCCCTAAACGTCTGGGTGGTTGTGACAACAACGGCGTACCGGAGGCCGCATAGTCTGCGACCATGTGATGTATGACCCACTCCATCAATCCTCCATACGCGTGAGCCGGTCGTCCATCCTTGTGACCCTGGCGCGTGTCCTGAAGAATAATATCTATATGAGCAGGCAACCGCACGACATGGTACACACGCTGAGGATGCTGCAGCGGGTCCTTGTCGTCCGGTGGATGAATGGGCTTGCAGGATCGGGTTTGTCACTTAAACACTTGAATTTCTCTCAAACTCACTTATAGAAACACTCAAATCAGATGAAGTAAAGTCTTTTACAAGAGTTGATAATAATATAATAAGTAGCAAGGAACACATAGAAATAATTTTCAAGGCGCTTGTATATATTACTTCTCAACTCAACATATTACAAGACTCTTACAAGCATGATACATGAGTTACAATGAGAAACTATATATACTAGATCCTCCAGCCGGATATACTTTGATACCAGCTGGAAACCTAAGACTAAAGCATATACTACAATGCTAAAGTTAAGGTATCTTAGATAAAATATTATCTAAGATATGATAGTCATGACATGTCCATGACTTACCTTTTGTCACCAACTAAAGATGGCAACCGTATTAACATAAAAAGGTAAACAGTGGATTAAAGTATGGTCAACTACATGGCTTTTGAGAAAACGCCATGCAGTATCTCAGAGGTCTGCAGCGGAGTGTCAGGGAGACCATACTTATGTCCACTGGATAATAGCAGTGTCTTCCGAAGGTAAGTTGGCTTCGGAAGAACTTGTTCTTCCGAAGCCACTTATACTTCGGAAGAGGCTTCTATACTTCCGAGGCTTGAGGACTTATGTACTTCGGAAGTTGACTTTAGATCTTTCATTCTAAGTCTTGATCTTCGGAAGTAGGTTCTTTGTCTTCGGAAGTTGGAGTTTTCCTTCGGAAGTAAGTTTTATACTTTGTCTTCGGAAGAGCTCCTTTTTCCTTCGGAAGTTCCACACTTAGCTTCGGAAGTCCTTTATTTGTTGTACCAAAATCTTCTAAGTGACTTGGTTTTAGTTGCACCAGCCTTTCTAGATCCAACAAACTCCCCCTAGGCTGATGCTACCAAAACCTCACTTATTTCTGCTTCTCAAAGCTTTCAGCACCAGGGACAAAAGATATTTGTCCGTCTCTTTGTTCTTCCCTAAAGTGGAGCTGAGAAGTTGTACAAGTCATTGGTGGATAGGAGATCCAGTCTATCACTCTGAATGACATGTACCCTTTGTTGTGTCCCCCTGAAAAGAGTTAGTTGACGGGAGTTATAGTCATACTCCCATCTAACTATGGATTCAAGTTCAGGACCTTCAACCATTTGTAGAAAGGCTTTGCCTTTGGTTGCTGATCCCTTCCTTTCCTCCTTCTCTCTCAGTTTCAACTCTTCTTCAACCTTGCTTCTAGCAGTTAGCTTGGCCATATGAAGGCTGCCTAGATGATTTCTGATATGGGCAGCTACATCAGAGTTTGAAGGGTTGGAGAATGGCTTCTCTGCTAACTCAGCAATGTCAAATCTGCTCAAGTGTAGCAGAGATGAGGCACTTAGCCTGTTGAGCTCTCCATTCTCTCTTTCAACAATAAAGTTGTGAGAAGAGTCTTCGAACCTCCACTGGATGATCTTCTTTCTAGGTGCAAGAGGTTGTCTTGGCACCCGGTCGCTTTTCTTGGTATCCAGTAGAGTCACCAGCCTTCTTCTTAACTTCTTTTCTTCCTCATTCAAAGTGTCTGAATTGAGGCCAAGGAGGTTTGCAGCTTGGTCCAATGTTCCTCTAGGCAGATCCAGAAATTGATCTCTAGTGAGGGAACGTGAGGATCCATCAACATAAGTCAAATTGACTGAATCCTCCTCACAGGAGATATCGCTCAGAGTTGTGCAATTGATGAGCTTTGTCTTGACTGCCTTGAATTCTTCTAAGGAGAGATGCTTATAAGGCTGAGGGGATGGTTTGATGGGTTGATGGGTAGGTTGAGGTGTTTGGGTTCTGGCTAGAGTTTTGGGTTGGAGGATGGGTAGTTTAGGTAGTCGAGGTGAAGAGATTGGTAGGGGTGATGGTGTAGGTTCAGGGGTGTATGGTTCAGTGGTTGGTTCGGTTTTGATGGGGAATGGAAAGGGTATTGGTTCAGGTTGTGGTTGGGTTTGGAGTTTGGGTTGAGTGGTTGCTTTGAAGGTCATCCCCTGTCCCCTTCTGTACATCTCCTTCCTCTCCCCCGCGCGAATGTCAGCCTTAATGTCACTGACATGTCGCTTGATAGGATCGGATCTAGTTTGATCAATTAGATTAAGATTTACAGCGGAATATAACACGAATTAGACCAAATTTAAGCAAGAATAGTATGAGTATTCAATCAAACAGTGACGATTATAGAGAGAGAGTTTTCTGCAAATGGAATATTTTCATTCACGTAAAAGCTTCGGTTCAAAACAATTAGGTTAACATTCCTTTTATAAAAGAATGTGACGTCAGCTGATGTCACTTGATAGTGACATCTAACTGATTTATACAAACAACTGAAAGTATACTAAACTACTAAAGATGTCCACAACAACTGAGGACACCTTCACAAAAAGCTAAGTACAAACTACGATTACAACTACTGAAGATATAACATCTGAAGTGTAAGAACTTCAGATGTTTTACATAAAATAAAACTACTGAAAAGTAAACCATCACAACTACTGAAAGGAACTACTTCAGCTGTTGTGACAACTTCTGAGAACTTGGTCTTCAGACTTTGTCTTCAGCTATTGTCTTCAGACTTTGTCTTCAGACTTTGTCTTCAGACTTTGTCTTCAGACTTTGTCTTCAGACTTTGTCTTCAGCTATTGTCTTCAGACTTTGTCTTCAGCTATTGTCTTCAGACTTTGTCTTCAGCAGATGTAGATCACTTTCAGTTGTTATGATGTCTGTGGGACTTAAAGGTTTTTCTGATCTGGCTCATTGGTTCTTTTGGTCCAACATCGTTGGAGAGTCTTTTCTGACATAGGACCCACCTGCCTGCCAGAGAAGCCATGAGCCTTGAGATAGCTCTTCATCCAGGCATTCTCACCTATTTTCTTGGCAGCAGTCAGTCCTGCTTCCTCTTCCTTCTTCTTCTTCTGCATTAGCTTTTCCTTGCAGCTCTCTTTCTCTCTTTCTCTCTTTCTCCATTTGATCTTGCTCTTTGTTGAAGAGCCATAAGATCGTATCATTGTTATGTAGAGATAATTCTTCTTGAGAGAAACCTCTAGAGGTTAGGAAAGTTATCCTTTCCCTCCTGAGCTGCAGATCAGCTTCTCTTTCTTTCCTCTCCCTTTCTTCTTCTAAGGCCAACCTTGCTGCCTCTTCTTTTTGTTGTTTTAACAGCAAGGTTGCCTTTTCCAGCTCTATTAACTCCTCTAATGGTAGCAGGAGTACATCTTCATTTGCAGCTCTTAGACTAACAAGTCTATCAATAATCTCTACTATTTTTCTGTTGTTGACTGCCTCCTGGTTGGCTGCAGCTGCTTTGGTACTTGCAGCTAGCAGTTTTCCAGTTGGAAGCCTACCTTTTCTTTTGAGTTTCTCCAACCTTTCTTCCTCCTGAAGCTCTTCCGAAGTCATCTTCCTTTTTCCTTTGATGTCTTCGGAAGTGCTAGACTTTGGGGGTTCTTGGATGGAAGATTCAGGTTGAGTAGTGGAGATGGAAGCTGGAGTTAATGCTGATGTTAGAGCTAGAGTTTGGGTGAGAAAATCCTCCCTATTAACCTCAGATGCAAGTTCCAGGATTGCATCTGTGACTATTAGATCATCGGATAATGAGAATAGTCCTTCCGCAGCATCAATCTCAGCTTCGGAAGTTTGAAATTGTTCTTCCGAGCCTTATATTGTGCTTCGGAAGTCTATGAAAATGCACTATCTGTCCCGACTGTTCCAGTTGCTGGGCCATCAGTCCTTGTTTCCCCTTCGAAGTTAATCTTAGGTTCCACTTGGACCTTAGGTTGACCAACTTCCTCAATAGTGGTAGAAGGTGCATTTAACCTCTGAAGCTCTTGAGCTCCGAAGTAGATCACAGACAGATCAGGACTTGACTGTTCTATAAGAGATTCCAATAGGAACTTGTTAAAGAACCTATTGAGATCTTGGAGCATCCTTTGATCCAATTGAATGACAACTGGAAGAGGCTCAGGGAAAATTGAAGCTTGTTGCACAAGATACTTTGAGCTCAAGGAAGTGAAAGCTTGACTTTGGGTTTCCTCTTGTCTTTGACTTTGTCTCTGAACACTCTCCCCCTTTTTGGTAGCATCATCTTGAGAGCTTGATGAGCTAGAGGAAGAGGTCAAGGAGACCTGAGTTGGTACATGCCTAACTGTTGGATCTAGAGAGGCTGTTGCAACCAAAACTAAGTCACTTAGAAGATTTTGAGTACAACATACAAAGGACTTCCGAAGCCAAGTGTAGAACTTCCGAAGGAAGAAGGAGCTCTTCCGAAGTCTAAGTGTAAAATACACTTCCGAAGACAAAGAAGCTACTTCCGAAGATCAAGACTTAAAGACAAAGATCTAAAGTCAACTTTCGAAGTACAAGAAGTCCTCAAAGCCTCGGAAGCATAGAAGCATCTTTCGAAGTATAAGTGGCTTCGGAAGAACTTGTTCTTCCGAAGCCAGTTAACCTTCGGAAGACACTTCTATTATCCAGTAGACATAAGTATGGTCTGTCTGACACTCCGCTGCAATCTCTGAGATACTGCATGGCGTTTTCTCAAAGCCATGTAGTTGACCATACTTTAATCTACTGTTTACCTTTTTATGTTAAGTACAGTTGCCATCTTTAGTTGGTGACAAAAAGTAAGTCATGGACATGTCATGACTACCATATCTTAGATAATACTTTATCTAAGATACCTTAACTATAGCATATGCTTTAGTCGTAGGTTCCAGCTGGTATCAAGTATATAACCGGCTGTAGGATCTAGTATATATAGTTTCTCATTGTAACTCTTGTGTTTACTTGTAAGTGTCTTGTAATCTTGAGTTGAGAAGAATATATACAAGTTACCTTGAAAATACTTCTGCTGTTCCTTTGATTACTTATTATATTATTATCAACTCTTGTTAAATGCATTGCTTCATCTCATTTGAGTGTTATTATAAGTGAGTTTGAGAGAATCCAAGTGTTTAAGTGACCCAAAACCCGATCCTGCAATTGGTATCAGAGCTTTTTAGGCTCTTGATTGTGAGATTCTTACCATCCTAATCAACCAGTTTTTCACTCCTTCTTATACCTCACTC
>JACVEC010000161.1:0-39778 GCA_025215565.1 Flaveria ramosissima | reverse complement strand
CCATTCTTTTCATTCTTCTGTTCAGTGATGGGCTCCTCAGCAGATAAGTCTATATTGGTGTGTGGTCAGGAGAAAGCTTTGTTTCTTTGGACTACTTTCATCAGTTGGCTTCTTCTCAGTAGTACCAAGATACTTTCTTTCCTTGAGTACCAAATCACTTTTTGATGCCTTAGGACTTTGTTTTGTTTGAGTAGTTGAAGTTTTGGCCATAGGATTCCAATGAGCTGATCTTCAGTTTAAGTTGCTCAATTTCTTCTTCTTTGTCTTTATTATGTTTGACTGAGCAGTCATAGTGTCAGATGCTAGTTCAAGTTTCTTCATGATCTTTTCTTATCTTTCTTCTCATTCTCTGCTGACTCTATAAGTTCAGCTTCTTTGTCTAGCAGAGCATCAATCACTTCTTTATCACTTTGAGCATCTTCTCTCAGTCTCTTTATCCTTCTTGCTGATTTATCAATTCTTCATCTTTTTTTAATTATGCCCTTCAGCTCTTGTATTCTTGCCTTTCTTTTATTTGACTTGAGCACCAACTTGTTGTACTCAGCCACCAGATAACTCTTGCTTACAGGAATGTCATCATCACTCAGATCATCTTCATTGTAGGCAATCACATCAACCTGATCTGCTTCTGTATCTCTTTCCTGATGCTCAGACTCAATCTCTTCTTCTTTTACCTCCTCATGATCAACACTTGCTGAACTAGACTTTGCTTCAGTGGCTTGATCTTCTGGTTCTTGAAGAGTTTGTTGTTGTTGCTGATCAATCATGGGAGAAACTTGTTCAGTTTCATTTGAGTGCACAGGGGATTCAGTCTTTGATAGTGACAGTTTGACTGTACTTGCATCTGAGACTAATTCTGTCTCTCCAGTGTAGATGCTCTCAGTATCTGAGTTTTGAGGTTGTTGGTAGAGTTGCATCTGAAGCTGATTTGGTGATTGGGTTGGATGGGAGAGATTGGTTCAGTATTTTGACTGGCAGGTGATTGAGCTTGGGGTGTTGTTGTTGTTGTGGTGATAGATTGAGGATTGGTGAGATGGGTTCTGTAGTTTGGCTGGCTGGTGATTGTATTTGGGGTGTTGTTGTTGCTGTGGTGAGGCTACTGGTGATGGTGTGTCTTGAGCAGAGCTGGTAGCAGAGCTCTCTTCCTCATCTTCCCAAACTAACTCTGGAGGTATGTCTGCACTAGCATCAATCACATGTGCAAACATGTCTACATCTTCTCCTTCATATCTCCCTGAGATTTTGTTCAGCACAGATCTGCCAAGGTGTGCTTGAATGAACACACCACCCTCCACATTTGTTCCAGGAAGGTCTGCATTAATGATCAGCTGAATGAATCTTGGAAACATATACATCTTATCAGCCTTCTGTACTCTGATGTGGTCACACAAGCAGTTAAAGATGTACTTTGAGTAGTTGTAAGTCCTTCCTTCAAAGATCCCAATAATACCAGATGATATGTGTCTAGAAAATCTGTCAAGCCCAGATTTTCTGTTTGACATACACTTCAGATAAGTGTGACACAAAAATCTGTATGGTTTGCAGAGTCTTCCCTTCTTGATTCTCCCTTCTCAAAGTCTCCATCATATCCCATTAGAAGGAACACCTTTTCTATGTATTCATTATCGAATACATCAGGGTGTCCTGCTTCAACATCTCCCAGTTCTAGTACCCTTCTTATAGTTTGTTCGTCTATTCTCAGCCTTCGATTCCTTACTTCAGCAATAATTACTTCATTATCTTCTTCTATACGCGCAGAATTCCAGAAATCACTGATGTGCGATCGATAAATTGTTGGCTCTGCAGATAATGCATAGAAAACCCTTGATCTTCTCAAATATCTCATAATTTCTTGACATCCTTCCGACACAGGATCGTCAGGGTTCAAGAAAGCACATACATTATGCTCTTTTGCAAATCGATGATCCATCTGTTCATAAGAAAAGACTTCATTAGAATCATGTTATTGATATAAGAATACGAACAGTTATGAGATAAAACAAGAATCAACTTGTTCATTCTTGATGATTACAACATGTTTTACCTTAATAGACGCTGATTAAGAACTCAGATATACGTTTGCTTAAGGTTTGATTTGATAAATTTTGAATGTTGAGAAAGTGGGAAAAATTTATTGCGAGATTTTCTAGGTCTGAAAAAGTGAGCTGAAAAAGTGCATAATGCATTTGACAAGTCAAATCTCTTTATTTATACCCTCAGACATATTAATTTTCTCGGATGTATTCAGTGGGTCCCACATTGTACTCTTCCGTAGAAATAATATCATATTTGTGTAATCGACAACTTACTCTTCCGTAGTATATCTACGGATCAACAACTTCTACTGATTGATTTTTGTTTATCCGCAGTTTACCAATCTACGGATAAACATTAATCTACTAATATTGATTTACACACAGTTGTATGTATGGCCCAACTCCATTGGTTGAACCAATTATTGCTATAGGACCTCGTTGGCTTTGTATACATGACAATTTAGTACAAGGAAACTTAAAATAAATTTCATGTAACCAACTGCTAATGTGATGCTCAGGTTTCAATCTCTTCAACTTGATAAAGATATAGACATTGCTGCTGCTGATATAGATGTTATTTCATGAATACTACTCCCCCTAAATTTGTGATTAATGATGAACTTAAGCATTTATCATAAATTTCTTTAAGAGGAATAACATAAACACTGAATATATGATAATGATCAGATGCACTTAAGATGGGATCATACTACATTGCTAAGCCTCTTCCTGATTAGTTATGTTGTATAGTTGATACTGGAACAAGTTCTGATTGCAAGTATATTGTCCTTATAAATCCATACAAGAGCTCATGTATCAACTAGGCTTGCTGTTTATCATGTTTTATTGATTTAGCAATAACTGTCATGGACTTCACAGTTGATTCACAAAGGTGTTGTCCTCCCTTTGTAAGTCAAATCATCATTCTTGCACTCTTGTGACTATGTACTTTAAATTATAATAGCTATCTTGAGATGTGTTTGACATCTCATTGATGCAATGTTTATAAAGCTCAGGATAATATACAGTTGATCACTTAGGATTCTTTTGAGAGCTTTAGATATGATCATCATCAGGTCACCAGGTCTTTACTCACGTAAAACAGAGGTGCCTTTAACCCAGGTCTTTGTTCACACAAAACAGAGGGATGATGATGAACATGATCTTTTCACCTTTGATACTGAGATTCAGTATGGTGATCATACATCCAGGTCTTTGTTCACACAAAACAGAGGAAGTATGAGTTGCAAAGATAGATAGTATAAAGTCTTTTACATAGTGTGTGCAGATGAATGATTTGATCACATTAGGATAAGACTCACTTTGTTTTCTCAAAATGAAGTTTCCCACAGACAATTATGATAATATTATGTTATGCAAGCACTAAGATTTGTTTCCACTCAAGTTGAACCTACTCACATATCAAGAAACTTGTTGAGATATATTGATATTTGTTTATGCAGAAATAGGCAAAGCTATAGTTTACTATCATTTCCCATGCATAAGGCATACTGATGCATTATAGCACACAGCATGTTGTTTGTTTGAATTTATTTAATCTAAGTTAATCATACCTAGAGACTCAATCAGAAAATTAAATCTGACTGAATCAAAGGCTTTAGTGAATAAATCAGCAAGCTGATTTGATGTATCCACTTTGACTAACTTGATCAATCCTTTTTCTGAGCAATCTCTCAGAAAATGATACCTAATCTCTATATGTTTAGTTTTACTATGTTGCACAGGATTAGCAGTTATAAACATAGCAGCTGAATTGTCTATATAGATTGAAGTTTGAAGAAAGTTGTAACCATAGTCAAGCAATTGGTTTTGTAACCAAAGCACTTGAGAACACCCGGCTGAAGCAGCAATGTACTCAGCCTCAGCTGTGGATACAGAAACATTTGTTTGTTTCTTGCACTGCCATGACACTAGCCTGGGTCCAATGAATTGACATCCACCGGTTGTTGATTTTCTATTGCTGTTACATCCACCATAATCACTGTCTGAGTATGAGTAGAGTGTAAAGTCTCCATCCTTGGGATACCATAGACCAAGTCCTGGTTTTCCCTTGAGATATCTGAAAATTCTTTTGACAGCATTGAGATGTGACTCCTTTGGATCAGATTGGTACCTAGCACAAACACAAACAGCAAACATAATATCAGGTCTACTGGCAGTTAAGTACATAAGTGAACCTATCATAGATCTAAATAATTTTTGATCAATAGATTTTCCAGAGGGATCAGGTGCAATCTTATCAATTGTTGATGCTGGTGTTTTGCAAGAGGAGACTTCAGCAAAATTGTATTTCTTCAGAATTTGATGTATATTTTTTCTTGATTGATGAAAATTCCATCTGCTTTTTGATGAACTTGAAGGCCAAGGAAGAATGTTAGTTCACCCATTGAGCTCATCTGAAATTCAGATTTCATCAGCTCTTCAAAATTCACACACAATCTCTTATTAGTGGATCCAAATATAATGTCATCAACATATACTTGGACTACTAAGAGATCTTGATGTTCTTGTTTGAGAAAGAGTGTCTGGTCAATTGTTCCTCTTTTGTAGCCATGCTTGAGTAAGAAAGATGATAATGTTTCATACCATTTTCTTGGTGCTTGATGAAGACCATACAAGGCTTTATCTAGTTTGTATACCCTGTGAGGATAATGAGGATCTTCAAATCCGGGGGGTTGAGACACATAAACTTCCTCATCTATTTTTCCATATAGGAAAGCACACTTGACATCCATTTGATACACAGTGAATTTCTTGTATGATGCATATGCCAAGAACACTCTTATTGCCTCAATTCTTGCAACTGGTGCAAAAACTTCATCATAATCTATGCCTTCTTCTTGAGTGTAACCTTGTGCTATTAACCTTGCTTTGTTTCGGACAATAATACCTCTATCATCCAGTTTGTTTTTGTATAGCCATCTAGTTCCAATAGGATGTTGACCTTCAGGTAAGTCAACAAGACACCATACTTTTTGCTTTCTGAACTGTTGAAGCTCTTCTTGCATAGCTTCAATCCAGCTATTGTCTTTTAAAGCAGCTGTAATGTTTGGAGGCACTACTTGAGAAAGAAAACAGTTGAATAGACAAAGGTTGGCTGTACCACTTTGGCTCCTTGTAGTTCTCTTTTCAGGATTTCCAATGATATTGTTAAGTGGATGAGACTTATGAATTCTCATTGAGGGAGTTGACTCAACTGGAATAGATGATTCCAGATTAGTCATTTCCATTGCCTCTGACTGATTCATCTCAATTTGAGAATTCAAGAAGTAATCAAATTGAGTCTCTGGTGATTGAGCTTCAGAAGTATCAGCAGTTGGAATTTGCTCTTCCGCAGGAACTTCTGCGGAAGTATTTTGTTCTTCCGTAGGAGCTGCTCCGGAAACATTTTGTTCTTCCGAAGGAAGTTCTCCGGATACATGTTGATCTTCCGAAGGAATTTCTTCTGATGCATGCTGTTCTTCCGAAGGAGCTTCTCCTGATGCATGCTGTTCTGAAGGAGCTTCTCCTGAAGCATGTTGTTCTTCCGTAGTAGCTTCTACTGATGCATTTTGTGCTTCCGTAGGAGCTTCTACTGATGCATTTTGTTCAGTTCCACATGTATATCTGCTTCGGTTGAATTGTTGGCACTTGTAGATGTATGTATCCTTGGGGGATCAGCAGATAAAGGTACTTCAGTCATAATTGGTGGAACAAATGGATAGCATACTTCATCAGAACCTGTATTTGTCAAATAATCATAGTTAAAAGATTTAGACAAGGCATCTATGTCAAATAACCATGATGATCCTTTAATTGACTTAACGAATACATTTTCATCAAAAGATACATTAGGTGTCTCTTCCACAATGTTATGCTGTGGAATATACACTCTATATGATTTTGATGTTGAAGAATATCCAACAAAGAAACCATCATATGCTTTTTCTGAAAATTTTCCTAATGACTCTTTGATGTTCAAAACAGTTACTTGACACCCAAATACTCTTAGATATCCTATGTAAGGTTTTCTTTTAAATAGGAGTTCATAAGGAGTTTTGTTATGTTCTTTGACAATTAATGTTCTATTTTGAACATTGCATGCAGTATTCACAGCCTCAGCCCAAAAGGTAATAGGCAGTTGTGAATCAGCTAGCATTGTTCTTGCTGCTTCAATGAGAGTTCTGTTTCTTCGTTCAGCAACTCCATTTTGTTGTGGAGTCCTTGGTGCACTGAATTGTCTTGCAATTCCTTTGCTCCTGCAAAAAGAATCAAGTTCAAAGTTAACAAATTCAGTACCATTATCACTCCTGAAAATTTTAACTTTTGTATCAAGTTGATTCTCAATCTTGATGACAAAGTCCATTAATGTTTCTGATGTTTCACTCTTTTGTTTTAAGAAAAAACCCATGTAAATCTAGTGAAATCATCAACTATCACCAAACAATATTGCCTTTTTCCAATGCTCATTACATTGGTTGGACCAAATAGATCCATGTGAAGCAATTTGAGTGGTGTAGTATTAGTATTGATTGTTTTTGGTTTATGTGACACTCTGTGTTGTTTTCCTTTGTAACAAGAAGAGCAATGAGTTGAGCAATGGAACTCTTTATTTGGTAAGCCAATGACCAGGTCATGTTTTACCAATTTATTCATATTTTTCATGTTAGAATGAACAAGTCTTCTATGCCATAATTGTGACAAATCTTCTGAAAGTTTAGAAATAAGACAAGTTTCATGTTTTGTGAGAGAAGTGTTGTTCATATCCAACACATAAGTGTTTCCTTTTCTTGCTGCTTTGAGGAGAATCCAATCTTCTGGGACAATAAATCCTGGCTTAAGAATGTAACAGTTAGTGTCATCAAACATTGTAGTGTAATTTTGATCACAGATTTGAGATACACTTAGTAAATTATACTGTAAGTTTTTACAGTAATTTACTTTATCAAACTTAAGTACACCATTGGTTATCATTCCTTCACCAACAATTTTACCTCCCTTTTTATCCCCACCAAATGCCACATAAGAAGCATTTTTATGTTTGAAGTCATGGAGAAGAGAACAGTTTCCTGTCATATGCCTGGAACAACCACTGTCAACATACCACATGTTGTCAGCTCTCCAATATTGTTCCTGCAATCAGAAAAGTAAATCAGTTAGAAGTGACAACCCAAGCCTTAGTGATCTTGGGTTTGTCAACAGGATCTAAAACAGTTACTCTTTCAAGAATATTTTTGAAGTTTCTGTTTCAGATTTGATTGATTCATTCTGATTTAATTTGGATGAGGATGATTCTGCTGAATGGGATGTTGATGAAGTAGATTCATGATTCATATTGTCTGTTTTACTTAGATCAACTTCATTTGTTTGATTCTTTTGTTTTGATAGTGAACCTTTAAATGTTTCACTGTCTTTTGTTTTTGAAAGAGGGATATGAATGCCTTTTTCAAATTTATCAAAGAATGAATCATCATCCTTTGATTCCTTGTCAGACAAATCCACTCTTTTGTGTGGTGTTTTTGACTGCTGAAAAGTTGATCTTTTCTTCAGTATTTTAACACTTGATGCTGATTTGTCCTTTGGTTTTGTCTTTGATTTTTGTTCATGCTTCTTCAGTTTTGCATCCTTTGCTGAATCTGTGGATTGGGAATCTGATTCAGATTTGTCTGATTCTTTCTTCTTTGATCCTTTTATCTTGTTCTTTTTGTTGAAATAACATTCCTGTGTGGAATGATTATTTTTGTTGCAAATAGAGCAATGTTTGTTGAAGTAACAATCAGCAGTCATATGATTGTTCATATTGCAAATAGAACAATAACTGCTGAAGTAACAATCTTCAGTGTTGTGATTTTTCATGTCACACCATTTGCAATACTTTTCTTCTGATTCTTTCTCAGAATCATTCCTTTTGTTTGCTGATTTTTGTAGTTGCTCTTTCTTCTTTAGCTTTGAATGTGCTTCAGCTTTTTCATTTTTGTGCACATTTCTCTTCCGTAGATCAGCTGCTGAAGTTTTCTTGTTCAGTTGATGATCTGCTGATGCCTTGTTCCTTCCTTTGAATTTTCTCTTTCCTCAGTGATGACAGATTCATCAGTTAATTTCTTGGAGGATTCTTGCATACTTAGTTCTTGAAGACCTTCATTCAATTGAGCTATCCTCTTGCAGATGGTCTTCAGCATGTTTCTTTGTTTAGGAGGATATGGCAGCTTTGTTTCTTCAAGCACTTTTGGAATATGGCCTTTCAATTGACAATTTTTACCAGTGCTTGTTTGATCAACATCATGTTCATCAGAATCATCCAAGTCATCACATTTATCATAATCAAATTCTGAATCATTTTGATCTAATGATTCTGATTCAGATGATTCAGTTTCACTCACCTCAGCTTTATCATAAATTTTAGTTTTTGATGAATCTTTTTCAAATTTGGTGCTAGGCACAAAATGATTTGACAGAGTGTTTGTCATTGTTGTAGGTAAGGATGTGTAATTATCATTTATAGGTGGTGCAACCGCATTATAACCCAACCCAGACCTTTTCTTTGATTCAATATGAGAAGATAATAATTTCTCATATTGCTGAGATGATAATTGAAACTTCTGAAGTTTCACTTCAGTTGATGCATGATCAGCCATGGATTTTGTTAAGGAAGTGGTCAAATGCTCAACTTGGGCTTTCAGGCTATAATTTTCAGAAACAAATTTTTCTAAATCCTTTTGTAAAGAATTAATTTTTATTTGATATAGTTTATGTTCTCTAACATGAGATTCATTCAAAATCATTGTTTCTTTTACTTTATCAGCCAACTGTTGAGCATGGACTCTATATCGTTCAACTTCCTCAACACAAGTTGATGAACACAATCTTTCTTTTACCTCTTTTGCCATTGGTGGCACTGTTTGATCCATATGAGCCATCAATGCTTGATTTTCTTCCAAAACTTCCTTCTCATAAAGACTCCAGTCACACGTTCCATCTTGAAGTATGATCAGCCCTGACTCCTTTGAGTTACTTGGTCCTGCTGATTCTTTGGTGGCTGGTGGGGAAGTATTCATCAGTTGAGATTGCTTGTGCAGAGGTCTTTGTGAAGATTGTTGATTTGCTTGAATCTGATGTTGTTGATGCTGCTGATGTTGTCTCATCTCTGGATAAGACTGTTGATTGCATTCTCTTGAGAAGTGTCCATAGAGATTGCATTTGTAGCACCTTACTTTTGATTTGTCAACACCAATCTTTGATGTTCTGCTTGCTGAAGCCAAGTTCTTGTTTCTCCTGAGATATTGCTTAGCTCTATAAGCAATCATGGCCATCTGCCATTGTAGATCCATCTCTTCCACTACATCTGGTGGTAGTTCTTCTAAATCTTGTTGACAGATATTGGCTGATGTTAGAGAGCTTCCCAGGTATGCTTGAAAACTTGAGCTAAAAGCTGCAAAGGCTGCTCTTTGTTCTTCAGAATCCAATATCACAGTTATTGGTTCTGACTGATTTGCTGAAAAGGAAGACTTAGTTGTTGCTGAAGATGTATCTTGTCTATCAGTAGTTCTCCCTTTATTCTTCTGCTGTTTGTCTTGAGATGATTTCTTTGAGAGTTTTGAAGCATAAAAGCTAACTTCCTCCTCATCATCACTCCTAACACAAGAGCTATCACTTTCATTATTTGAAATAAATGCACTTCCAACATTATTTGTTTCTTTGAAGTGATAGGGTGAGACATGAGTTCTCACACTCTTGTTTCTTGATTTTTCATCCATTTCAAGAGCTTCCACTTTTGCAACCAGAGTGTCTAAACCAGTTGCTTTCAGATCTATAGTATTCTTGAACATGGACACAGTATGCTTCCAACTTTCTGGCAAAGTGTGGAGCATTTTCTTGTTTAATTCCTCACTAGTATACTTCAACTCTAGAATATTCATTTCAGTGACTAACTGCATGAATCTATGAAGTTGCTGAGGAATTGATTCACCCTCAATATGATGAAAGGTTTCATATTGTGATCTGAGGGTGTCTCTCCTTATGCTTCTTATCTCATCACTCCCTTCGCAGAGAGTGTGAAGAATCTTCCATAAGGAGTGAGCTGTTTTATAGTTCTCACACCTGATTAATATCTCTTCAGGTAAGGCCATACTAAGCAGACTGTATGCTTTTATATCGACTTTAACCTTTTTGACATCATCAGGTGATAGATCTTTTGTGCTGATTGGTTGATTTTTGTCATTATAATCCGGCCCAAGAGTGGGTGGAATATAAGGACCTTCAGTAATGGAAATCCACAAGTCAGAATCAGTATAGTTTACATGATTCCTGAACTTGATTTTCCATGACTTAAAATCTGCTTTTGTTTCCAACTTCGGGGGTTGGTAAGATGAACCACTGAAGTTGCTCATGATGCTTACAGGATCTACTATTCAATTGATTTGAATATAGATTGGTAAACGAAAACAAACACAATTAAACACAACTAACACTGATAGATCAATTGATCTAAATCAATGAGCACTTGGCTCTGATACCACCTGTGAATCCAAGGATCGTCGACAGGAATTATCAGTGAGAATTGATTTCAAGTCAACGTTAGCGGAATTAACGTTGATTTGGTTTAATTGTATTTGAACAACATTCAATGTTAATGAAATATCAAGAACACACGACACAAAACACAATTAAAGATTAATTAATGTTTTATTATAATGTATTGAAGATTACAAAAGAATGAAACAATGAATGCTATGATGTTTGTATATGTTATGATGATCGAAAGACTTTTGATGATTGCTGTAATGCTGTTGCTGTTCTCAATCAATCAATCGTCTGTTTTCAATCGTGCTTGAATCGAAACCTAGGATCCATATTTATAGACAGATGTTTCAGTTATAGGAAACACCGGATCTCTTGGGATTTGATTTGTTTCTGATAAGGAATCAACGGATTTCTCGGGATTCGTATAACCGCCTTGTTGACTTGTTGACTTGTTGACTTGTTGACTTGTACCACTTGGATAACACAAGTGTTTGGTCTCCGCAGGAATATTGTCTTCAGTAGAAATTTTGTTCTTCCGTAGATAATATTCTTCCGAAGGTATCTTGTTCTTCTGAAGGTAACTTGTTCTTCATCCGCAGATGATCTTCGGATGTATTGTTACTTGTAAGATATACATCTACGGAAGGCTAATTTGTTCATCCGTAGATGTTTCTTACACTTGGTCAATTTCAAAATTGATCAAGTATTATGTTTGTACCTGCAATCATACATACATCAACACATATATAAATGGGTTAACCTATATATTTAATGCATACATATTAATGAATTACAAAGGTTCATTACAAATATTGATTCAAGTACTAAGCCTATACAAAATGACTAGATCTACAGATTCTAGACCTAACATGCTTTATCTGATGTACTTTGCCATAAAGCTGGATCAACTTTCCGTTGCAACTCTGTTTGCTCACAACTTACTTGAGTTGGTGAAAAGGTCCATGCTTTTGGTAACTGTACATTGAGGCATTGAGTCTGTGCTTTTTACTTTATGTACTTTTATTCTTTTGTAATATATTAGGATATGAGCTATGGTATGTCATAGTCACTAGTCAAAAGGCAATTTGCCTTTTGACTCTACATTTGATTTTGTTGTCTAGTTCAAATGTTTCCAGCTGGCTTTCAAAGTATGACCGGCTGTAGGATGTAGTATAAAGTATCTTAGATTCTTGTTACTTTCTTTTCATGCTTTGTAATACTTGTAAAAGAACTTGAGAGCAATATACATTTGTGTTGTTTGCATCTTGTTTTGTCTCATTCTTTACTTGTGTTCTTAGTATCAAACATATAAGTTATCAGTTTCCTATTTGATCTGTTAAGTGTTCTAAAGCTCTCTCCTTATTGTGTTGTTGTGTTGTAAGTGACCAGCCCTTAAACGGTCATGCATGCTCCTTAATTGATTATTAGGATAAGATGTCAATTTGTGATTTTTATAAACTCCCAAATATAGTATTAAATTATGTCAAATGGACATGGGAGGAAGTATACGATATACATGATCAAGGTAATCAGATACAACATGGTGTTTAGCATCCTCATGCTATTCTTTTCAATGTTCTTGCAGATATAAACATGATGAAATCCGTTTGGTGAGTTTTGTGTTTTTAAAATTCTAGAGTTGATTGTTTGGCGTTTTTCGAGAAAAGAAGCTCGTACATCAGACACATCATGTTTCATATATTCTAGAGGAAACCTACACCACTATGGTAAACCCTCGGAGTCAGGATCGAACTTGTGACTTAAAAGGACCCGAGTCCTGCCCTGAATCCCCTATGCCGTAGAACCAAATGACCAGCTTTGCAACCTTCTGTCTGTTATCTCATTTTTATAATGATTTGTCTAATTTATTGATTTATTAGGATAAGATGTTAGTTTGTGATTTTTATAAACCCCCAAATATAGAATTAAGTTATGCCAATGGGACGTAGGAGGAAGTATACGATATACATAATCAAGGTATTTAAATACAACATGATGTTTATTATCCTCATGCTATTCTTTTCAAAGTTCCCGCATATACAAACATATAGTTGGTGTTATTTGTAGACTTAGGATGAAGTTTGTTTGTGAGTTTTGTGTCTTCAAAATGCTAGAGTTGATTGTTTGGTATTGTTTGATAAAAGAAGCTCGTACATCAGATACACCATCATGTTTTACATATTCTGGAGGAAACCTACATCATTGTGGTAAAACTCTCGGAATCGGGTTCGAACTCGGACCTAAAAGGCCATGAGTCCTATCATGAGTCCCCTATGCCGTTGAACCAAATGACCAACCTCGTAACCTTCTGTCTGCTATCCTTTTTTTATAATGATTTTGTTAATTAATTGATTTATTAGGATAAGATGTTAGTTTGTAATTTTTATAAACTCCAAATGTAGAATTAAGTTATGCCAAAGGGACGTGGGATAAAGTACATGATATACATAATTAAGGTATTAAGATACAATGTGGTGTTCGTCATCCTCATGCTATTTTTCAAAGTTCTTGGTTGGTCTTGTTTGTACACTCGCAAATTATGGACACGAAGAAGGGTGTGTTTTTTAAACATGTGTTTTATATATAATTTATTTATTTATTTGTTTCAACTTGCAGAATATGTGGTCCACTTGTGGGTTGATTTTTGTTCTATGAATCGTGTTGAGTAAAACTAGACGAAATAATAGTATAATACGTTAATGGAATTTGAATCTAAAGATTATAATGTATTTTTAAAGTTACACAAAAAAGTTTCTCATTCATATTGGCAAATTCAAACATAACAACTAATGAACTAAAGAAGAAAGCACTAGGTGGTTTAATATTATAAGTGAATAGGAAAACTGAAAAAACCGAAGTGAATTAAATGAATCAATTCGGAAACCGAAGACTATATTATGAATTTTTCGATACCGATTTTGGTTTGATTATAGTTATAAGGGTATGAATAATCTAATAAAAACTATTGTTTATAATTTATATTATTAATAAACATTATATGTTATACTAGGTTAGTGACTCATTTACTAAGATCTATAAAATTAATTTATTTAATTTGTTTTAATTTAAAAATTATTATCATATCAAATCATGTCATATGTAAACTTTAAAAATTGAGTTGTGATTATTAAAAATTTAATTTCTTGACTATTAGAATATTACTATCATATTAAACAAAAAATAATTATTTAAAAAATTTAACAAATTTTGTAATGTTTGACTTGATTGATATTTTATTTATATTCTTTAAATATAAATTGAAAATTAAGATTAAGTTTAGAAAGTTTGACATAGTTAATTTTTGTTTAAAATATAGGTTTTGTGGTGATGACATGTGGACATAAGTTAGTATTTCATTAATATGTATAGATAGATTTTGTTATATTACTTTTGTTACAGGAGCTTAGGTAGCGTTTGGTATCTAGGAATGAGAGAAGCAATTGAATGAACAATTGAGGGCGAATGAAACAATATAACATGTTTGGTTGGCAAATAGAATGAGAGTGACAGTTTAGTTTCCGTTTGCAATTAAAAAACCTTAAGAAGGGAATGTTTCGTTACAAGACTTACGGTTGTAGGGGTGATTGTGGTGTGGCAACAGTGGTGATTGCTCATGCGGGAGTTGAGATGGTGATGGTGGTCATGATTTTTAGGAAGAGAAGGGGAGGAGTGGGGATCATTAAAGTATATTATTTTATTATTAGTTATTTTAATATCTATTTATTTATAAAGAGGGGTATTTTGGCTTTTTCATAAAGAAATTAAAAGAAAATTTAGATGATATCAATGAAACGTAGTTAATTATAACATAACTTAAACTAAAGTGATTAAATTGAACCTTCTTAAATTATTTGATAAAAACAGTTGTAATCATCAAACCATAACAATTAAAACCGTAATTTACTCTATATATATTTAAACTTTTTATGTTTTATATGTTTGTTTATTTATTAAACATGCAATCCTCGTTTCAAGAAAAGGAAAAACAACTATGTGATTTTTAGTTTATTATATTTTGTCATGTGGTGACATTTGATGTTTCTACTTTTACTTATATTTATTATTATATCCTTAATCATACTTTTGTTTTTATCTATTTTTTTATAATATAGAGTAAATTACAAATTTTATCCTTTAGTATATTTGAAATTATGGATCTTGTTCTTAGACTTTTATAAGTACACTGAGCGTTATTTTTTTAAACACTTATCACGCTTTATGTCCTTTCTACTAAAAAATGTTAACTTTTTCTATTAATTTTGTGAGAATGGATCATTTTGCCCTTATCCCTTACAAGACGAGAACTACAATTTTCGCTAATGTTTATTTATTTTTTATTTGTTTTTATTTTGTTTACTTTATCTTTTTAAATCACTTTTTATTTTATAAACTAATTTGAAATATTATTACTTAATCATTTTAATCTTTTATATAAAATAAACTTTTACTTATACGTTTTTAATTTATTATATTTATTTTATTTTTAAAAATTAGTTATCCACCTTTCTAATCGTACAAGAACAAATTACAGAGTACAAAATATATATTTTATGTTATTAAATTTAAACTACTAATCGGTTTTGTCTCACCGTCATTTCTTCATTCCCTTTGGTATAAGAATGTTCATATATGTTAAACATTTTGACTTGCGATTTATATTATAATTCTATTAGAGACCATATGGTTTTAGTAGGTAGCTATTTGACTTGGTTATAGTTATTCTAAGTTGGGATATTCGTATAGCTAAGCTTTTATTAATACATGGACTATTTAAGTGTTTTTATTATAAATAGTTCAATAAGCTTAATCGTAATAACCAAACCAAAGCAAAACCTTTAGTAACTTTTTGATTTAGTTTTTGTTTTAATTTTAAGTGGTTTGGTTTTGATTTACACTGATAAAACTCATTTTTAACAATTTAAGTAAAACACTGAATAAAAGTGCATTTAATTAGAGAAATTTTGAGTGATTTGTTTATTTAAAAACTCCGAGTAGTTATTTACAAACCTTTTAGTATATTTTATTTTAAATTAATATTTAAAAATTCATAAACCAAAATCTTAAATTGATATTACATTTTAGTATATTTTATTTTAAATTAATCACACTATATTTTTATTTAAAACAAACTATTTGCTTGGATACGAAAAACTAAAAATTTATATCACAAACCAAAATCTTACTTTCTTCAACCGGTTTCGAATATAGTCCCTAAACCAATAATTTAAAATGACTATGAACTCTTGTATCAAAAAACTTAAAAATCGAGTTGTCTAATTTCTATTGATTTGTTTAGAAAGCTAAATTATTAATAAAAAGTAAACGACCCCTAAATATTTAAAACTAAACTATTACAAACATTTATGACGAGTTTTTTAGACGAAAGTGGTTAAAAAATAATAAAAATTAATGAAAATAAAATAAGAAAACATAAAGAAAAACATAAAAGATAATAATAACACATTTAATAATTTTAAGGGTTAAGGGCAAACTGATCATTTAAAAAACAATAAGTTTATAAAAAATAAAAGTTATTAGAAAAGAAAAAAAACAAAGAAAATTAAAGTAAATGAAACAAAAATAGAAAAAAAAAATAAGATTAGTAAAAATTACAGATTTCGTTCTTTAAAAGGTAATGGCAAAATAGTCTTTTACCAAAAAAGTAACTGAAAAAGTTAAAATTTGTTAGTTGAAAGTACAGAAAACGTGATAAATTTTCAATAAATGACGTTCAGTGTATTTATCAAAATTGAGTACAAGATTCAAAATTTTAAACATACTTAAAAGACAAATTTTATAATTAACTCTATAATAAACATTGTGCTTATACAATACTACTAAAATAATATGCAACCACATATATGCATTATGTACGTGTGTAGTCATGCGTTGATTGTAGGTGTCCTTTTATTAATTAAATATTTATAATTAGAATAAAAAAATACCAACATTATCCTTACAACACATAAGACAATACTGAATTTGGAATCACATGGAAATACATTTTTTAAGTGTAAAATTTGTTTTTATATGTTTATCAGGACTTCTTTTATGTAAAATTTGAGATACAATACTCGAGTTTTTAGTTCTAATAAACTAATAATAAAGTTATCAGCAAAATAAAACAACTATAAATCTATACAAATTAACTTTATATCAAAATGGAGAGAATAGACAAGAAGGTGGTCACACAACGACACCTTCATTGAGAATAATAGTCGCACCCAATACATTGATAGAGAGTGAGAATCAGGTTTGAAAATTTGAGATTGGCAGTGATTTGAAAAAAAAGAGAGACGTTATTTTATTTCTATTAGTTTTATTTTATAGTTTTTAGATTTAATTAAGGATGCATCATTAAAATGGAAAACAATTACCTTTTGAAATATTTCAAAAAATATTAGTTTAAAACTTTAATGTTACAATTATAAGTTAAAAGTCATTACTTTTAAACAAAAAAATTAGAGAAAAGTTTCATTTTTTTATAGGTTCCATGAAGAAAGTTGCAATACTTAATGTTTGAATTTCAATTGGGATAGAGTTTTGAGCCCTTCTAATTTCCGCAGTCGTTAGGACTATGACAATCCTCATAAAACTATAAGAAAGGGCATAGTAGCACCAAGCCGAAACCAATGGTTCATCTTTTCGAGCCGAAGTCAATGGAGGGGTAGTGTTCTCCTGCAGCTAAACAGGCACATTAGCATCCCCTCCCTGACCTTCATGACCTCACCCTTCACACATTTATACACAAGTGTGTCCTCCTCAACTACAAGCCGAAACCGCTATAGGGATTGACGACTTTAGCCACGTAGGCCTCCTGTTCCCGATCATCATAACATCTCCTTCTCTAAAAGTCCATTTATGGCTCTAGTATTTTATTATAATTGTTTTTTAACTTCTATGTCATAAACTCTCTTACTTTAATAAAATAGTAGCTTCAGGAGACATGTGGTAGCATCACATTTCTTATCGTTAAACTATTCCCGCATCTCTATCATATTATGTAATTACATTAATTATTAATAATATTATTTAATTTTTTAGATTAAATATAATTTTTTCAAAATTAAGAAAGATTTTTTTTTAATTTTATTTCTAAAAATATATTTATAAAATAAATTTATTTTCTAAAACGTCACATTTTATTGAATTACGAAATAATTCAAAATTGGGCCTATTAAAAGAAAAATTTTATAGATCAAAAATAATTATATATTGTTATAATAAGAAAATTGTTAAATTGATATTTTTTTAAATAGTTTGCTTTGAAAAATTTGTTTAATTTTATTGAAAAAACATAAGTTTGAAAAATTAATAATATTATTTTATTACCAATAGTTCTTACTCATATGCAATTTAAATAAGAGTTTATCTTAATGTATCGTTTTATAATTAATCAATTTAATTTTATTTAATATTTTAAATTTAACCCATGTAATACACGAATTACTAAAGCTAGCATAAAAATACTCAGAGTTGAGGTATGCATGATATGTAATTATTGTGAGGTCATAAGTTCAAGTCTCTCACTCTAAGCAAATGCTTAGAGTTGAACCATAATGTTTTTTCAGCAATGTGGTTCCTTTTGAAGAGGTTAGGGGTACGGTCCCCTACTAGGAAATGAATAGGTGAATCCGATTAAGATAACTCATATTTTTCATATCAGAGTCGCACATTTACGTTAAAAAACTAGTATAAAAATAAAATGGAACAATAACTAAAAAATAAATCTTCTTCTCTTAAATCTGATTAGTTGTTTTAAAATGATTGAAAAGGATTAATATTGAACATAAAAAATAGAAAGTCAAAATCTATATCTATAATCTATAATACTAAATATTAGTTAAAATAAGGTGCTGACGTGTAGCATCTTAGCATACCTTCTTAGTTGCCGGCGCCGGCACAACCATGGTGACTAGGTGCATCTTCTGTTCTTGTGCACCACATTTTAAATGTTTAACATGTTTTAAATGAAACTAATCATAATCATGTCAAATTTAAGCATTCAAAGGAGTCATATGAAATTTTTATTACGATTCATACGGATGCTTATGCTAAAACAGGAAATATCAAATATTTACCAAGAAATGATCATGTTAAAACCGTGAAATGATATGAAACCGTGATCCTTAAAGTGATTCCAATTATATATTTTAACTTAAAAAGCTTTACTGAATTACTGAAATTAAAGTGATTCCAATTATATAGGAACTTGAAAAGCTTTACTGATTACTGCCATGAAATGCAAACACAAATAAATCATAAACATATACTTACATTTGTATCTTCATCCTTAAACTCAAGTCCTCTACGGAAGAAATAAACCGAGGCTTAGGTAAACACATATTGTCTGATCATTATAACCAATTTTTTTAAAGAACAAGCCATGAACTAATGAAGAGCAAACGGCTCAGAAATGACAATTTCTTGCGGCACGTTCACCGTGCCACATTAACAAACATATCACGTTTTTGACAACTTCATTGCCTATCGAGTAAATCCCAACCAAAGTTTACAAGAAATGAGTCCTGACATCATAATCGACTTGGTAACGAATTAGGCGAACGAAAGCTTGTCATCATCGACATACCATAGCCATCAAAACCTTCCCGTTGAGCAGCACATATTGCAACAAAGTATAACATAAGCAAACAACCATGATCTTCAACATTCTCATTCGACTCTTAGACCCATAATTATTAAGTAGTCACCAAGTACACAAAACCAACAAAATAGAGTCTGAGATAAGCTCATAGCCATTATCATTGACAATCAGATGTAACCAAAGTATATCCATGAAAAAACAGGTCAGTACAACACCCCGACGACCTCAAATAATCCAACAGGCCGATCCTTCGAAGGCGACGATGGTGATGATCGTTGACAACCTCTAACTTCTGGCACCTTCCCATTTCACTCTCTATAAACATGTGAGAGGTAGAAAAATAAACACAAACCTTCCACTTCATTTCTCTCTCTAAGATAAGGGGTACAAGCTACAATTCCAAGAAACCTTTGGGCCAAATTCACAAATCTGAAAACATTACTATTACGTACGTTGGTCTTTTAAGAATAATGTAAATGGATCTAAATGAACCTAGTTAAAAATCCTTCTATATAACAAGAACTTGCATATTTCCCAGCACGCGCAAGGCGCGTGGGAACCCGAGGCTGTCTCAGAAGAACACATCTTCATCATCACCGACATCAGAACCCGAGGTGTCTCAGACGAACACGTATTCATTATCACCGACGTCACACTAGATTTAAACAATGAAAGACATGAAACAATCTGGATCAAAATGCAAACCACGTTATTACAAAATCAAAAGACATGGATGCCTGATTGCGCGCTGCATGCAAGAAATGGCTACCAAGCCAAAGCAAACATGACCATTTTTTCTATCATCATAGCAAAGAAGCCACACACCCACAACTATATCACGTATCTGATGAACACATCAACTAGAACAGATCCATCATTAATACACCAACAATGAAATCATGATACAGTAAGTCTCGCATGAGCAAAGGCTCGTTGTCATCAACATGTCAATACACCTAGTTGGATACAGTCTCAAATGGGAGAAAACCTCATCATCCACGGCACTGTCACTAGACCACCATCACCAACCTCGCCACTACGGTCATCAAGATCACGACAACGATAATACTTAGGGGCAAACACGGGCAAATTAAACAAAAATTTAGAAAGTACGACGTGCCACCAGAGAACAACAGCCAGGAGGCGGCACTTTTGAAAGAGACACCACTGGACCCAAAAAACCCTTAAAAGCGACATCGACTACTCTCGGTGGAGCTCCACCTAAAGCTCTTCGAAAACGGTAGTCCCACGGAGTAAGTATGACGAACATCAACCAACCAGGAGAGGAAAGTCGGCAACACTAGAGACAACCATCCCGATCTAGTTCAATTTCAAGCCAAGAACAGTGAGGTTCCATTAAACGACACCTTAATGGGATGGGCAAAATGCAAAATGAGGTAAAAACCTGTGGCCAAAACTTAAATTATAATCTTTTATAAACATATAGGGAAATATAATGTAACATGAACACTATGCTCAAACAAATACTACAACCTGAAAATAACAGAACCCTTAATAGGCAAAGATAAACAGATTACAAAAATGATATCAAAACTAGCATTAGACTCCCTGGCGTTGCGGCGGGGACACAAAAGCGTTTTTTTTACCTTGAACTCGCACGTTGACGGGGAGGTTGATGACATTGGTAACTTTATATAAAAAAATTTATCCTGGACGTTGTTGATGATACTCAAAACTTATAGAAAGACGAAACACCTATTGTGTTGATGACGTAAAACTGGTAAAAAATAAAATAACATCGAAACGTCACTGCGAACCCCACATCTTAGAGGGGGTGTTGATAACATATGAAATTTTATATAAGGAATACAAAACCTGAACGCCAAGAGAAAACAAAAACAAAACATAAAATAAGTGAGTGTGTAAAAAAAACATAGAAACAGTGACTGTGTAAAAATAGATTAAATATATATTATAAATATATGTGTTGAGGATCAAGAATATAATTTTAAAGGTTTAAAATGAAACTTTTTATTTAATATATATTAAAAGCATGTAATTTACGCATTTTCACTTTTAAACTTGAGTAATCAATTATTAAATTTGATGATAAATTGTTAAGCAAAAACCCAAATAAAGAAAAATAATCCACGTCACACCTAAAAACCTTGGCCTACCAATATTATAATTCAATTTAAAAACCTTGTGTAAGAGTAAAACTGACGGTGGTGGGCTCAGAACCCATAACATTTGAGAAACCCACCAAAAGCTTTAACCAACTCATCTAGCACAATACTTGATGTTTCTCTTTAGATTTGATTATTAAATTTAAGAAAGAAGACAACAGAAAAGTAATAAAAAAAATCTATATATTATAATAAAAAAATTTTAAGTTAACACTTGTCATAATTTTAAACATTCTAAATTTATTTTTTCCAGTTTCTCTCTCCTATTTATTTACATTAATAACCAATTATATTGTTTAATTCTTTTTTAATTAAATAGTTTTTTTAATAAAAATAAGGAGGTCTTTTTATAATAGTATCTAAAGAATAATTTTTTTGTAGAACATAAGTAATTTTTCTAAAATATCAAACTTTTTTAAAGATACAAAATATTTTAAAAATTGTTTTTAGAAAATTAAATTTTTATGAACCATAATAAATGAAATTCATAGTTATAATAAGAATTTATTTATAAAATGACATTTTCTTAAAACTTTTTGATTTAGAACAAAATGATTCATTTTTTTAATAAATAAAATAAAATACAAAGTTTAAAGGAAATTTTATCATTATTTAACTTATAATCATTAAATATAGGTAATTTTAATCATTTCTTATCTCAAAATTTGATTTGATGATTAATAATTTTTCATTACTAACTATTTAATATTTTCTTTAATCAACCCGCGTAATACATGAAATACTAACCTGTTTAATAATATATATAATAAAAGGTTACCTTATATAACCTCCCACCGGACTTGCAGTTGTTTTGTCATAAGATCGAGCATGTTCTAAAAAAGCAAGAGAAGTTATCTGACAAGTCATTAAGTGGTAAGTGGTAACTACAACTTGATAAGTTGTAAAAAAAAAAAACAAGATTGGAACAACTAAGAGTTGAGTGATTATAAAAAAATAAAAAACTTTTAAGTGATTTTAATAGTATATTAGAAATTAGGTTAATTATTTATAGGGTTTTTCCATTAAATATTATATACTCGATCTAAAAAGACAAGTCGGATGAAAGGTGAAAAACTTGATTGCCAAGAGTTTGTGCTTATAGTAAAATTTGGTAACATAATTCTCACATGGAAAAAATGTAATTAACTTAAATTTATAAATTTATATTTAATAAAAGTAATTATAAAGAGATATGACAACATCATATTCTCATTATCAATTTTTTTATTTTTTATTAAATAATCATATTAATTACTAATAATATTATTTAATTACTTTTTAGATTAAATAGTTTTTAATAAATTAAGAAAAAATCTTTTTATTAATATTATTTCTAAATAAACAAATTTTTATAAAATATATTTTTTTTCTAAACATCAAACTTTCTTATGAAATTGTTTAAAGTTAGTGTTTCTAAAAAGTAAATATCTATTAAAAGTAATTAAAATTTGAGAGTTATAATAAAAAGTTTTTAAAAATGATATTTTTACAAACGTTTTTTTGGAACAAAATATTCATTCTATTAATAATAAGGAAAATTTAAATCATATCTTATCTTATAATATTGTTTTATAAATTAAAAATTTTTTATTTTATTTATTATATTATTTTCAACCTTTATAATATACGAGCTTATTAAAACTTGTTATAATATGCATATTGAATAAGCTACAAACATCTTAACATATTTAGGTAATTTACTTAAGGTTTTGGATACTTTCTAAATTAAAGTTTCATTTATTACTTTTTGGCTCACTTAAATTTATTTATAAATATAATTTGTATAATACTTATTCATTTGATTTTTTAGCTTGCTTACTTCTTTTTTCTCTCTTATAACCTATAAAACTTTAATGTTATATATTTTCAAATATACCATTACAAATTGCTTAATTTTATCAACGATTCATGTAAATTCATTTAAACTGTAAGGCCCCGTTCCCGGGACGCTTATAGTTGGATCCTCATTGCACATAAAACATATAATTACATTTAACTTTCATAAAACATCGCAGCGGAATTCTCTATCATTGCACCACGACCTCCACCCTTAGAAGCTTTAGAAGATCTACCACCGGCCATTCTCTATCACACTGAAAGATTCAAACACCAACACGGTCATTCAAGGGAATAGCTCAATTTATGTCAAGTATAGTAAGTACTTAATTACAGTGGCCAGTTGTGATTAGCCACTTACTTTACTCTTTATACCCCGAGCATTACCTATCCTGACTACATCAGTATCTAAATCTACATACAACATATAAACCACATAACATGCGCACATAATACCCGTTATCATTAAAAAAATACCTGATGGCACGCAGCTACTCAATTGGCATCTCATTCCCATTCCGTCCCATTTTCAGTTTAAGTTAAGGTTTATTTTGAAAATGTACCTATTTCACTTAAACTTTGGCTATGCTACCAACTTGTAAGGCCCCGTTCCCGGGACGCTTACAGTTGGATCCTCATTGCACATAAAACATATAATTACATTTAACTTTCATAAAACATCGCAGCGGAATTATCAAAATAGACATCTCATTTCATATTAAAAGCTTTTGCCAAATAATACATCGTTAACCGGTTACAAAATACATTGTTGCATTACATCACAAAAGCCTTATATAAATGGATGCCATCCCAAAAGGGCTGAGTAGCCGCCCCGTGCCATCCTCAGCAATCATTACCTGCCAACTGGAAACAAATAAAAGTCAGCGTTGCTGAGTGAGTTCGAGTTTTAAATTAAAACATACTTTACTTTCATTAAACCGTTCATTACTTTCATGCGATCATACATCATACGTACACATAGATAATATCTTTATTATCTTCATCATTCGTTCGTTCATCATTACATCTTTTCTTTCCATTAAAACATGGAACTTTTACCCTTCCGTCCGTTGGTACTGGGCTGAAGCTTATCATAGACCTTCCATTACGGTGCACAGCACCTCATGGCCACAACACCTAAGGTAAAAATCTAGGTATACCATTGTCATGCGCTATGCCCTTCCGTCCATTGGTACTGGACCGAAGCCTATCATAGACCTTCCATTACGGTGCACTGCACCTCATGGCCACAATACGAAGGCAAGCAACAATGGTTTTATACAAATGGTCAATCACAAAAGACCCCCCCGATGTGCATCCTCCCGGGGTCGCGAACCCACACACCGTTGGGCTAACACCTTACAAAGGGGCGTGTCCCGTTATACCATGCTTGCAAGACTTTCTTTACTTTCATCATTTATTAATGCATGCATTCATCATGTTCCTCTTTCATCATCTTTCACTTTACGTTACATAATACTTTCAATTCATTCATTAACATAACACGTAAAGCCATAGAAAGATAAACATTTATCATAATCAGGAACATCAACATATACGGTCATCATCATTATACAGGGCAACATCATACATACATAACATACATCATGCATAAATATGCAACATCATCATCATCATGCCCAACATACCCTCTAAGGCCTCAACAGTCATCTTACATGAACTTACAGGAATTTCCATGTCAAAACCTACATTTGCACTTTCCCCTGAAAGTCAGTAATTAAACTACACATTTCCCCGGGTACAACCCCTATTCGGGCGTATGGACACCCTTCAGTCGCATGGCCTCCATACGTCTGAACATCATGCGATTGGACTCATGCGGATGAACATCTATGCGAATGGACACCCAGTCGTGCGAATGGACCTCATGCGGATGAACACCCAAGCGAATGAACACCCATGCGAATGACTTCATGCGGATGAAACTAAATGCGAATGAGCACCTATGCGACTGGGCCCTCAGTCGTATGACTCCCCATGCGACTGGCCCCCAATCGTACGAATGAATCCTTAATCGTGCGAATGAACCCTCAATCGTGCGAATGGTCCCTCAATTGTGCGAATGAACCCTCAATCGTGCGAATGAACCTCAATCGCACCCCAGTCGGCCATATGGCCTCCAGTCGGTCGTCTAGCCCTAACTGATGCAGAATGGAGTTCATCCCGAACCCAATCTCCCATTTTCGACCTCCAAGCTCATCCAAACCCATTCTAAGCCTAAATCAACCATCCTAAACCTTAGGAATGCATACCACCACCATACAAGCACACATAAGCCCGAAAACAAACTTCAAACGCATCACCACGCACACACCCAAATGGGCCAAACACACACACATACAAAAACGGGTTTTTCTATGCTTTCAAGCCTCAAAATCGTTTGAAAACAAGTAAAAGAGGAGTCATAGAACTCACACAACATCACAACAAGAAGAGCTTTGATTGGACTTGCTACACGACGATTTTGCACCCTAAAATCCACTCGAACCACCACCCTTTTCTCTCTTTTTTCTCCCCTTTCTCTCTTCTTTCTCTCTATCTTGGCTGAAATATGAGTGTGGGGAGGGGGTAAGGGCTGCTCTCTCCTCTTTTAAATACCACCACACACTCAACTTTCTCTCGGTGGCGAGTTTGGTGCCTCGACTTTGGACTTTATTTCTTTTTCTTAATTCGTCGGCTTCAAAATAAATAAATAACCGGGTGTTACATAAACCGCCACCAGATCTACCCTAAATATACTAGTAGGTAAAGAGGTCACTTTATCATCAACCACCACCAGATCTACCCTAAATATACTAGTAGGTAAAGAGGTCACTTTATCAGAACCTTATATCGCCAACGACATTGCTGCCTTTATGGTGGACCACCACTAAACCACCGCCAGATTTACCTTAATCTACCATCAAAGTGGCTTCAGATGTTGAGCGTGAATTAGGTTCAGGTCAATCGTCGACGGTCGTTGCTTTCCTCTGCTACTCCTTTGCCGTACATGATTTCAGAGGATTATTCAAATGTCAGTTTTTGTATCATCTTCTCTCTCTATTTCCTGACACAACAAAAGGTATTGACGCCAGGCATATGTGAATGAACGTAAACCCTCCTCCACCCTTGATAAGAAAACCAATGACTCAGATGTATAACATCACTATTCATTTTAGTTAATTTTTTATTGTAAGGTAATTTTTTAGCATCATAGTCATTATTTAAAAGTTTCAAAAATGTATAACCTTTATTATCATAATTTGTTTAATACATCTAAACATCAAAATTTTTCTGATTTATTATAATTTCTTATATTAATTAACACTTTACAACGTTTTAATGTTTTGACTTAAATAGTATGTTGAGAACCATAACAGCTGAATAAATGTGTGTATACCATATTTTAAAAGAAGAAAAAATAACAAAAATAATGGTTTTTGAATCACCACTGCTTACATTGTTGAAAACCATCATTTATACAATTTAAAAACCCTATAGTATGCATGCTTAGTAATTTATCATTACAGCTTATGAACTGTAAGGTTTAATGAAAGGCTAATGCACCCAAAACACCCAAGTATTTCTTGCATGCATGCACTTAGTACAAAGTAGAAGTTGCTTCGGAAGTTTTACATCCTGCCTTAGAAATATTCTAAGTGTAAAATTTTCCGAAGCCAAGACCAACATCTTCCGAAGCCAAAAGTGAAGTCTCGAAGCTTCAAAGACAAAGTCTTTCGAAGCTTATGAAGTGAAGAAAAATTTCTTCCGAAGACTTTTAATACATGCTTTATCTGATGTATTTTTCCATAATGCTGGACCACTTTCCGCTGCAACTCTAAAGACTCACCAACTTATACAAGTTGGTGAAAAGGTCTATGCTTTTGGTAACTGTACATTGAGATCTTGTCTTTAACTTTCTACTTTATGTACTTTTATCATTTTTGTAATATATTAGGATGTGAGCTATGGCATGTCATAATCACTTGTTAAAAGGCAATCTGCCTTTTGACTCTACGTTTGATTTCGTTGTCTAGATCAAATGTTTCCAGCTGACCTTCAAAGTATGGCTGACAGTAGGATGTAGTATAAAGTATCTCAAGTCCTTGTAACTGTTTTCTTATGCTTTGTAAACACTTGTAATAGAACTTGAGAAGCAATATACTGCAATCTTGAAAACCAAACTTTCTTGTTGCTCTTAAGTTTCTGTCTCTAGTTTACTTGTGTGTTCATAGCATCATAAACAAAGTCTCGGTTTCCTATTTGATCTGTTAAGTGTTCTAAATACTGTCCTCATTATGAGACTAAGTGTATTGACCATCTCTTCAACGGCCCTGCAATTGGTATCAGAGCATTACAGGCTCTTGATTATAAGATCTCACCATCTTAGATCCCTCAGTCTCACAAAACACTTAACAACTCAAATGACAGCTCTCACAAAGGCTGATATGGAAATCGAAACCATGACAAAGTCTCCATTGATCACTCTTGAAGACTTTGATACTTGGTGTCAAAGAATGGAAGGCTTTATTAAGTCTCAAGACTCCAAGATGTAGGAATTTGTTGTCTCTGGGCCTCACATACCAAGCACCTCTTTAGCTGCTGCTGGAGGTGGTATGATTATAAAGGAGGTGGCTGACTATTCTGACGAAGATAGAAAAAGAATAGACATATATTAGAAAGCCATGACTGCCTTTCAAACTGCTCTTCCAAACTGTTCTTCCAAACTCCATCTACAAGGGATTCAAGAAGTGCAAAACTGCTAATCAACTATGAGATGCACTGAAGCTCATGTATGATTTCACTTTACAACTGTGTTTAATTATTTGGATGTTAATTAGTTGCAAAATTATAAAAAGATGTTCGTGTCTGCGTGGATTGATCAACATCTAAATTTTGGAGAACGAACAACAAACAGAGTAGAAAGCCAACATGCTCTGTTAAAAAAACATTTGAATTCCGACAAGTCAAATTTAGATAAATTTATAGGAATTTTAAATAACATAGTACATATACAGGAAACACAAATATGCAAGTTTCGAGAAATTCGGAATAAAATAAAACATCAACATAAACATAATTTATTTGTTTTTTTGTTATCAAATGTTTCTCATGAAGCTCTGGATATATTGGTTGGAGAGCTGATGTAACATCCGCCTATTTTCAAATTATAACCCGAACCCATACTCATTTTGAACTCTCATATGATATAAATTTCTTTAATAAACTTATTTATTCTAATGAATCATATGGATTATAAATGTAATCAACATAAAAAATTATTTTTTAATTTTCATTTATTAAACCATTTAAACAAGTTATAATAATTTTTAAATTTATAAAGTAAAGGGTTATAAATTTACAAAGTAATAATGGTCGAGTTTTAGTAAAATATATATCAAGTTCTTTTTTTAAACTTATAAATTTATATAAGTTTATAGGTGTAATGAGAAGTAGAGATTTAATTTTAATTATTTCTTTTTATTTATAAACTCTTTAAGGTTTAATAGATAATAATTTAATTGTAAATTGGTTTTATAAGTTTGGGTCTTGAAATGTAAATTTTAAAACTTAAATTACAAGAAGGTTTTAAACTTCTAATATAAAATAACAAATCTGCAAATCATCAGGGACCGAATGTGTAAATTCGTTTAAAACCCAAATCACCCAACACTCCCATCCCGTCGGAATTTCTCCCTTCTCCGGTCACCTCCGGCCATAGCTCCGGCGATGGTCAAAACCACCAAAACGCTTAATTTACATGCAATTAAACCGAACCTTAACTATTATGCATCGGTTTCAAAACTTAAAACCATGTTTAATTGTGATTATTCGACCATTAACACAAGAAATCAAAACCGAAACCATCAATTGAATCCTTAACCCGTCGATCTTGTAACCATTCGAATTGCATCTGTTTGAATAATGGGAAACGTTCTAATCGATCCTCTAAACCATTCTACATCATCAATCGCACAAACAAATCCCTCATTCGAATCTTTCGATCATCACTTTCATTTCGAACCTGCAACTTGGTCGACAACTATCTTCGAAGCATTTTAACTTAAGATTGAGTGAGGGCTTTGAATCATAAGCACTATCTGAAGCTTCATACGAAAGGAATTTGATTATGATAAACTCAATCACCACAAACCAACCTCCACCCGTTGCGACTCGTTCTTAAACCTGAGATTATAAATTCGAACTCAATCATGTAAATTACACATATCATTATACTTGGTTTAACATGGGGAAACAAAGCCCTAATGTTAATTTGATTAACATGCCCGAATTGAAGTTCAATTTGATGGCAATCGATCCTAGGGTTTATAAGGATTTTGGGGATCATTTGAAGAATGGTTTTTAACTATTAGTTTGTGTTTTAAGACAAGAATGGGGCTTTGGCCCGTTGGTTAGCATCAAAACCCTACACATGGCAGGTAAAGGGTTCGAACCCTGCTCCCGCCATGTTTCTATTTAGTGGTTTTTCTTTATTTTTATTATAAATCAGAAAAATTATTAATATAATAATAAAATCTAAATAAATATTATTTTATTAACTAAAACATTTCGAAAATTGTTAAGTTAATTTCTAATATTTTAAAATTTATAATTATTTAATTTAATTACCTGTTAAAGAATAAAAAGATTATAAAAATATTATTGAGTCATTTATATGTTATAAATATATTATATTCCAAACCTGGATTATTTCAAAACTCTTCAAACCTACATATTACAAATACTTTAAATGTTAATTATATAAATAATTATTTATTTAAATATTTAAATAATTAATTATCTATCTAATCATGTTATATCATATTTAGTTAATATTCTTCGAACTTTTATTTAAACTTTTAAAACTTATAACAAATATTATACTTTATTCTTATAACTAAAATCTTGTATTATAAGATTTTTTTATAATAAATCAATTAAAAGTGCAAAACTTGATAAAATAATTTTAAATAATTTTAAAGTCATCTAAATAAGTATTCACTTAAGTACCTCTATCAAATTTTAAATAATTAATTATTAAATTAATTATTTCTTTTCACATATTATATTTAATCTTTGTTAATTCAATAAATTAAATAATTGAATCATTCACTATCATTCTTATTTTTAATTGGTTCATACCATCTTTATTGAACCAAATCAATTGCATTATTTTATTTTATTTGATTTAATTATTAAAAACCCCCAAATTCCAAATAAAACCTTAATTCATATTTACTCTTGAATCATAATTTTATTCTAATCCTAAAACACCCAAATCTTAGGTTGAATCATGAAGAATCATTGGAACCATCTTATCTTCTTATTGTTATCTTAAGTGCAACTTATAGCACATGAGTTTCTCCATGCCTCTTTTTACTTATTTCACACCTTTTGGGGTGAAACATGTTAACTTTATAAACTTACACTTGTAAACATCTTGATACTTGTAAATACACATACAATTCATCTTTACTTTTTGTCATGGTTATTTGTATTATTGTGAGTGTTATATGAGATACATTATATGTTGACAATCATTATTGCTAGCCTGGCGACGTCATAGATCTTTGGGCTTGACAAGCCTATTTGGTTCTAAAGCCGATGTATTGCCAGCTCCTGATGACGTATGACTTGTTCATCATGGGAACCAAGTACACTTAGCCAATCTTATAAACTTGTAACCAAGTTTGGTTTGTGTATGTAACTATATGTGTTCTATAACTTTCTAACTCATCTTGACATGAATCATGCTATTGCTACTTGTATATTTATATATATGTACGTTTAACCCATGGGAACTCACCAACTTTCAAAAGTTGACCCTTTTATTTTAACATGTTTCAGGTTTGATACTTGAAGATCCCTTCGTGCTCATATAGGACTTGGACTAGTTTAATTGAAAATCTTATGTTGTTGTTTTTTATATCTCTTGTATTGTATGATTTAATTGTCTTGTAAAGTTCAATAAAAAATGATATTTAATTAGTTCATTTATTTAGTTCCATATGTGCTATGAACTATCGACGTTTCACATTCGTCCGCCCCGATGATTCCGCTGTCGGTTGGGGTGTGACAGATTGGTATCAGAGCCATGGTTAGGGAATTAGGTTATTAGAAAGAAATGACCTAGACTATAACTAAGTACCCTTACACATGAGTCCTCTCATGTATTTTATATGCTTAGATAGGATTTTATGTGCCTTATGTGTTTATACTTGATTATGTGATTATATGCCTTATATGCTTATTCTTATACTTTGAATCTTATTAATGCACACACGAACCTTAAATCATATTCTAAGGCATTATATGCCTAAATCAAATGGTTTACAAAATGAGCTTTGAATCTTTATTCGTGGTATTCAAGTCTCGTCAAAATCTATGTCCTATAACTTGAAACATGTAATGCTGGAAGAGCATGATGCCTGTATCTCGAGGTGTTCTGTCTAGGCAAGGTATTCATATAAATCAAATCAACCGATGGACCCGTTTACCTTACCTGGGACCCTTGGGGTGAGTGTCTGCTTATAGGTATGCATGTCTTCATTAAGGTTGTTGTTGACATAATACTTTGATAAGTCAACGTATTGCTTTGGTTTGTAAACCGAACGTTAGACTCGAAACATCTTGTTATTTTGAATCGTTTTATCGTTGATCTTGTCTTCCTGAAACTTAAAACTCATTATCCCCATTTCTCTTAATGACCCTTAAATCTTTCTAAACACCTTCCTCTCAAAACCGCACTTATCCTGAAAACCCATTACAATGATGCTCTCATTCTAAATTGAATCTTTAATCTTAACAAACACGATTCCCGTATCAACTTTAATCTAATGCAATTTCAAAACCTCAATAACATATTAAACAAGAATTGATCATTTAAGAACCCTGTTAAAGTTATTTACTTGAGAAGCTCCTATGAAATTCTTATCCCATCCAAAAGTATCTTGAACTTATTTCTCATATTCGTTAAGCCGAGTTTCGTATCGATCTAAAACTTTTTGATGTATTCGTGACAAAACGTTCCTAATCGTCTTGAACCGTCTGAAATACAAAAGTTTATTAATTAAAAATTTAATTTAATGATCTTGTACACTTTGTCAAGAAACACATGAAATCATGAATTATTAAACTTAATAAACTTAAGCATGTCAAAATGTCATAATTAAACTTGTTGAGTTTAAACACTTCCAAGAGTTCACTTGTAACATGAAATGAAACTCAAGTCTCCTCCTATCCTTGAAATCAGTTTTCTTGTGACAAAATTTCGGGACAAAATTTCTTAAAGTAGGGGAGACTGTAACATCCGCCTTTTTCAAATTATAACCCGACCCGTACTCATTTTGAACTCTCATATGATATAAATTCCTTTATTAAACTTATTGAATCATATGGATTATAAATGTAATCAACATAAAAAAATTTATTTTTTGATTTTCATTTATTAAAACATTTAAACAAGTTATAATAATTTTATAATTTATAAAGTAAAGGGTTATAAATTTATAAAGTAATAATGGTCATTTATGAGTTCTAGTAGAATATATATTAAAGTTTTTTTTACAAACCTATAAATTTATATAAGTTTATAGGTGTAATGAGAAGTAGAGATTTAATTTTAATTTTTCTATTTATTATAAACACTCTTAACGGTTTAATAGACAATAATTTAATTGTAAATTGGTTTTATAAGTTTGGGTCTTGAAATGTAAATTTTAAAACTTAAATTACAAGAAGGTTTTAAACTTCTAACATAAAATAAAATAATATGCAAATCATCAGGAAACGAATGTAAATTCGTTTAAAAACCCAACCACACCTAACCCCACCATCCCGTCAGAATTTCTCCCTTCTCCGGTCACCTCCGGCTATCGCTCCGGCAATGGTCAAAACCACCAAACGCTTAATTTACATGCAATTAAACCGAACCTTAACTATTATGCATCGGTTTCGAACTTAAAACCATGTTTAATTATGATTATTCGACCATTAACACAAGAAATCAAAACCGAAACCATCAATTGAAATCCTTAACCCGTCGATCTTGTAACCATTCGAATTGCATCTGTTTGAATGATGGGAAACGTTCTAATCGATCCTCTAAACCATTCTGCATCATCAATCGCACACAAATCCCTCATTCAAATCTTTCGATCATCGCTTTCATTTCAAACCTGCAACTTGGTCGAAAACTATCTTCGAAGCATTTTAACTTAAAATTGAGTGAGGGCTTTGAATCATAAGCACTATCTGAAGCTTCATACGAAAGGAATTTGATTATGATCAACTTAATCACCACAAACCAACCTCCACCCGTTGCGACTCGTTCTTAACCTGAGATTATCAATTCGAACTCAATCATATAAATAACACATATCATTATACTCGGTTTAACATAGGAAAACAAAGCCCTAATGTTAATTTGATTAACATGCCCGAATTGAAGTTGAATTTGATGGCAATCGATCGTAGGGTTTATAAGGATTTTGGGGATTATTTGAAGAATGGTTTTTAACAATTAATTTGTGTTTTAAGACAAGATTGGGGCTTTGGCCCGTTGGTTAGCATCAAAACCCTACACATGGCAGGTAAGGGGTTCGAACCCTGCTCCTTCCATGTTTCTATTTAGTGTTTTTTTCTTTATTTTTTTTTAAAATCAGAAAAATTATTAATATAATAATAAAATCTAAATAAATATTATTTTATTAACTAAAACATTTCGAAATTATTAAGTTAATTTCTAAATATTTAAAAATTTATAATTCTTTAATTTAATTACTTGTTAAAGAATAAAAAAATTATAAAAATATTATTGAGTCATTTATATGTTATACATATATTATATTACAAACCTGGATTATTTCAAAACTCTTCAAACCTACATATTACAAATACTTTAAATGTTTAATTATTTAAATAATTATTTAAATAAATATTTAAATAATTAATTATCTATCTTATCATGTTATATCATATTTAGTTAATATTCTCCGAACTTTTATTTAAACTTTTGAACTTATAAAACAATATACTATACTTTATTCTTATTACTAAAATCTTGTATTATAAAATTTTTTTTATAATAAATCATTTAAAAGTGTAAACTTTATAAAATAATTTTAAATAATTTTAAAGTCATCTAAATAAGTATTCAATTAAGTTAAGTACCTCTATCAAATTTTAAATAATTAATTATTAAATTAATTATTTCTTTTCACACATTATATTTAACCTTTGTTAATTTAATAAACTAAATAATTGAATCATTCACTATCATTCTTATATTTAATTGGTTCATGCCATCTTTATTGAACCAAATCAATTGTATTATTTTATTTTATTTGACTTAATTATTAAAACCCCAAATTCCAATAAAACCTTAATTCATATTTACTCTTGAATCATAACTTTATTCTAATCCTAAAACACCAAATCTTAGGTTGAATCATGAAGAATCATTGGAACCATCTTATATTCTTATTGTTATCTTAAGTGCAACTTATAGCACATGAGTTTTTCATGTGAGTTTCTCCATGCCCCTTTTACATTTCACATCTTTTGGGGTGAAACATGTTAACCTTATAAACTTACACTTGTAAAAATCTTGATACTTGTAAATGCACATGCAATTATCTTTACTTTTTGTCATGGTTATTTGTATTATTTTGAGTGTTATATGAGATAGATTATACGTTGACAATCATTGACTATTGCTAGCCTGGTGACGTTATAGATCTTTGGGTCTGACAAGCCTATTTGGTGCTAAAGCCGATGTATTGCCGGCTTCTGATGGCGTATGACTTGTTTATCATGGGAACCAAGTACACTTAGCCAATCTTATAAACTTGTAATCAAGTCGAGGTTTGGTTGTAACTATATGTGTTCTATAAACTTGCTTACTCATAACCATTGACATGAATTGCTACTTGTAAATCTTTTTATATATGTACGTTTAACCCATGGGAACTCACCAACTTTCAAAGTTGACCCTTTTATTTTTAACATGTTTCAGGTTCGGTACTTGAAGATCCCTTCGTGCTCATATAGGACTTGGACTTAGTTTAATTGAAAATCTTATGTTGTTGTTGTTTATATCTTGTTTGTATTATATGATTTAATTGTCTTGTAAAGTTCAAAAAATGATAATATTATATATTAGTTCAACTTATTTAGTTCCATGTGCTATGAACAATCGTTTCACATTCGTCCGCCCCGATGATTGCGCCGTCGGTTGGGGTGTGACAGCTGACACGAGTTAATGAAGTTCAAAACCAATCACAAAGTTGTGGCTGCCATATTCGTACTAGTTGCGGTTTACCATGTGCTTGTGAAATCGCATAATATTTAAAAGCAGGCAAACCTATTCCACTACATTCGATAGATATATTTTGGAGGAGGCTTGACTTTTCACCGGTATCGTTAAACGAAGATGAAGAAGATTCAATGTGATGACGAACTTGAGAGGTTCAAAGAAGCTTATCAGAAACAAAAAAATCCCACGGTGAAAAGGAATTGGTTAGAAAGGATAAAAAGCATAAGGGATCCTATCAGCATAAATCTTAATGAGCCTACGGTGCAAAAAATACTCGTGAAAGGCCAACACTCAAATCTCAAAAAGAAAACAAACTAGACCCTTCACCTACTGAACCTACCCGAGCTCATACCTACACGACAGATGATTTTGTTAGTTATGATTTTATGGGGTTGAGCCCCCCGAAACATAGTTCAAACGTAGATAACACAACTCAATCTTCTCTATATCACCATCCTTTACTAATACAGATTCCAAAACTTTTCCATCCATATATCACACATATAAAGAATGTAAATAGTGATGGTAACGGTGGGTTTCGTGTAGTTTCCTTTTCCTTAGGATTCGGTGAAGAATATTGGCTGAACATGAGGTATGAGCTTTTAAACGAGTTACATAACAATTCTAATTTATACAGAGATCTTTTCTCCAGCTCATATGATGAGACAGAACGTACTTTATCATGGCTACAATCGGGTCCAGCTCCTGATCAATACTGGATGATAATGCCTTACACAGGATTATTGATCGCCAACAGATTTAATGTGATTTTTCAATGCTTATCTCCCACTGAAAGTGCAACTTATTTTCCGCTATGGACAGGTCTGGATGAACTCATGTACTACCATTCATTACTATTGCACATGTGTATGGTTGCCACTACGTCTCTGTGCGTTTAGAGGGTGAATATCCATTGCCTTTCATAACGCCGTTATGGAATTTTCACAAAAGTAATAATGCGGCTACGTGGGAAAGAATGTACAAGGAGAAACTTCAAAGATATAGTCAATATATACTTTAAAATAAAAATGTTACACGTTTCAATATAGATTAAATTAGTATCATTTGTAACTATTCATTTTATAAAGTTCAAAAATTGTAAACTATATAAGTTTTATTATTAATTCTAAACTTCAAATTATGAAAATTATAAAATTATATGAACTATATAAATTTCAAATATTTTAAACTTATATATAATTTTTATCTTAAATTTATATAAAACAATATAATGTAATAGAAAAAGTTAATTAATGTACATAAAACTTAATAATATATAAATTATATAATTTAGTATAATTAATAGAAAAAGGGAAACGGCCAATTTATTATAATATAATTATGAATAGAAAACGACCAATGTAATTATGAAACAACTAGTTTACTATGTAGAAAAAGGGAAACAACCGACTTATTAACTTGTAAACTGTCGTTTAAGTATACATAGAAAAGATTAATATAATTAGAAATAAAATGTTAATACATGTACATAAGTTTTTTTTGTACATGTATTAACTTTTTTTCTATTTATACTTATATTCAATTTATAACTAGTATAATATAAAATTAATAAAGATATTAAAAATAGAATAAAAACTTAACAATGTATAAATTTAATATAATATAACTATAAAAAGAAAAAACTAATAAATATTAAAAATGATAAACGACCGTTTACTAATTTACAAACCGCCGTTTACTTCTCCGTAAACGACCTTTTACTACTCTGTAAACTGTAGTTTACAGTCATGCAAACTGTAGTTTATGTTCATGCAAACGACCATTTTCTCTTTGACAGACGATCGTTTACTGCAGGTGGTGTAGAATGCGGATCTGATGGCGTATGGAACAATGTTGCCTATTTAATTCGTGTCATGTCATTTCAAACTTTTGACATCCTATAAAATGACATTTAACAAGTTGTTTCCTCTCGATGCAACAAAAATCCTATATATTACAACGTGGAAAAGAGTTATTTAAAATAATATTAGGTTTGATTATACAAAGATGTTCTCTGAAGATAAAGAGGGTAATATGCTTAAAAAAATATCATGTGTATATATCGATAGTAGTTATATTTGCTTATAATGAGTAACTAGTTCTCTTACCCCCGCCCGTTGCGACGGTATTATATGCGTCGTGGTAAAGCATAGACTATAATCGATCCTACTTGTTTTTGAACTAAATCTACGTCAATACTCGAAGCATTTCCAATTACGTTTATACGTAGATTGACTCGAATTTATACCGACACATATACAAAACTATGAATGTAGAATATTTTTTAAAATTAAACTAGTTAAATTCCAAGACGCGCGTTGTGTGTGTGATAACAAACCATCAACCAAGATCACCGATTCAAAACAATTTGAAACTCTAGGCTCGGGCTCAGAAAGAGTGTTCAGTTACGGCTGCTAGCCAAATTCAACAGCCAAGCCTAAGCAACCAATAACACTACGGTTTCTCATCACTGCCCAAAGATACCAAAATAAGATGTACATGATCATAACAAAACAGTTTCAGTAAATATAGAGACATCGTCATGTTTGGTGGAAAACACAAACAAACAAAACCGATGGTCTCAAGCCAACATCCATCCCCGTCACCGACATCGGTTTCAAAAAATAACGATCTCAGACGAATCATTCATCATCATCGACCTAAAAGAGACCACCTTATGTGGCCTCCACCTCGGCGCCGGTGCTGAAACGGAGTGCCCGACTAAGAGGCAACCAGCTACACTCGGACACTACCGAAGGCAGTCTATAGGAACTGTAACACCCGGATATTTATTATTTTGAAGCCGACGAAGGAAGAAAAAGGAAAATAAAGTTCAAAGTCGAGGGACCAACTTGCCAACGAAGAAAAGTTGGAAATGTGGTGATATTTGTAGGGAGAGGGCAGCCAACTCTCCCCACACACCCCACATTTCAGCTTTCAAAGAGAGGAGAAGGACAAAGAAGAAGAAAAGAGAAAAAGGGGCGATTCGGGTGATTCGGGTGTCCAAACTTGTTGTGTAGCAAGCCAAATCGATGCCCTTGATGTTGTGCTCGTTTGTGTGAGTTCTAGGACCCCACTTTTACTCGTTTTCAACCGATTTTGGGGCTGGAAAATATCAAAACCCGTTTTTGGTGCGAGTATGTGTTTGACCCATTTGGGTGTGATGTGTGTGATGCGTTTCGTGTATGTTTCCGGGCTTGTGTGTGCTTGTATGGTGTTATGGTATGCATTCCTAAGGTCTAGGATGGTTAATTAGGCTTAGAATGGGTTGGATGAGATGGAGGCCGAAAATGGCAGATTGGGTTCGGGATGAACTCCATTCTGCATCAGCTAGGGCTAGCGACCGAATGGAGGCCATACGGCCGAATGAGAGCGATTGAAGGTCACTCGCATGATTGGGATTCATTCGCACGATGAGGTTTAATCACACGACTAAGGTTTCAGTCGCACGACTGGAAGTCCAGTCGCATGGGGAGTCATACGACTGAGAGTTCAGTCGCATAGATGCTTAGTCGCGTGAGTCTATTCGTATGAGGTCAGTCGCATAGGTGCCCATTCGCAGTAGTCCCATCCGCATGAGGTCTATACGCACGATTGAATGTTCATTCACATAGATGTTCAACCGCATGAGTCCAATCGCATGATGTTCAGTCGCATGGAGGCCATGCGACTGAAGGGTGTCCATACGCCCCAATAGGGCTGTTGCAGTCGAAGGAAAGTGTAGTTTGACTTCTGGCCTTCGGGGGAAGGTGCAGACGTAAGTTTTGACGTAAAGTTTCTCGTAAGAGCATGTAAGATAACTGTTATGACCTTAGTGAGCATGTAGGGCATGATGATGAGAGGTGCATGTTAAGCATGTAATTATGTATGATGTTGTCCTGTATGATGATGATGAATGTGTATGATGTTCCTTATTGTGATGTATACTTATCTTTCTTGTGGCTTTACATGTCATGTTAATGAATGAATGAAGTATTATTGTAATGTAAAGCGAAAGATAATGAAAGAGGAACATGAAGTAAGAATGCATGCATTAATGAATGATGAATGAACGGAAGAAAGGCTTGCATGCATATATATGGGGTGAGCGACTTTGTGTTGCAAGAGACTCGGACAAAGTGCAATCATTGAAATTGCCTATGGGGTGAGCACCTTGTCGTTGCAAGAGACTCGAGTAACGTGCTATCGTGATGTTGCCATGAGGTGAGCAACTTGTTGTTGCAGAGACTCGGATAGCTTGCTATCATTAAGATGGGCATGAGGTGAGCAACCCATGGTTTGTAACAGACTCGGATAGCGTGCAATCATTGAGATTGCT
>JACVEC010000160.1:0-80368 GCA_025215565.1 Flaveria ramosissima | reverse complement strand
TTTGGGAAATGTGGGATATGTGTAGGGAGAGGGCAGCCCACTCTCCCCCACTTCTCATATTTTCAGCTCACAAAGAAGAGAGAAAGAGAGAGAAAGAGGAAAAGGGAGAAAAGGAAAAGAAAGTGGTTGTTTCGGGTGATTCGGGTGTCCAAATCGTCGAGTAGCAAAGCCAAATCGAAGCTCTTGTCTTTGTGCTCGATGGTTGTGAGTTCTAGGACCCCACTTTTACTCGTTTTCAACTGATTTTGGGGCTGGGGAAATGGAAAGTGTTCAAAACCCGTTTTTATGTGTGTGTGTGTTTGACCCATTTGGGTGTGGAAGTGTATGATGTGTTTAGAGTATGTTTTCGGGCTTGGGTGTGCTTGTATGGTGTTAGGGTATGCATTCCTAAGGTCCAGGAGGGTTGATTTAGGCTTAGAATGGGTTTGGATGAGCTTGGAGGCCAAGAAAATGGCAGATTGGGTCGGGATGAACTCCATTCTGCATCAGCTAGGCTAGGCGACCGAAAATGAAGGCCATACGGCCGAATGATGGGCGATTGAAGGTCATTCGCACGATTGGGGCTCAGTCGCACGACTGGGAGTCCAGTCGCATGAGGGTTGTACGACTGAGGGGGTCAGTCGCATAGATGCTTAGTCGCATGAGTTCATTCGCATGAGGTTAGTCGCATAGGTGCCCAGTCGCAGTAGTAATCCCATTCGCACGAGGGTCCATACGCACGATTGGACGTTCATTCGCATAGATGTTCATCCGCATGAGTCCAGTCGCATGATGTTCAGTCGCATGGAGGCCATGCGACTGAAGAGTGTCCCATACGCCGAAATGGGGCTGTTGCACTCGAGGGAATGTATAGTTTGACTTCTGGCCTTCGGGGAAAGGTGCAGATGTAAGTTTGATGTAAAGTAACCCGTAGTAGAGCATGTAAGAGAATGTTATGGCCTTAGAGAGCATGTAGGGCATGAGGATGATGATGTTGCATGTTTATGCATATTATGAATGTATGATGTTGCCCTGTATGATGATGATAATGTGTATGATATGTTCCTTATTATGATGTATGCTTATCTTTCTTGTGGCTTTACATGTCATGCTAATGAATGAATGAATGAATGAAGTATTATGTAATGTAAAGCGAAAGATAATGAAAGAGGAACATGAAGTAAGAATGCATGCATTAATGAATGAATGAATGAACGAAAGAAAGGCTTGCAAGCATATTTATTGGGGTGAGCGACTTTGTGTTGCAAAAGACTCGGATGAAGTGCAATCATTTAGATTGCCTATGAGGTGAGCAACCTTGTCGTTGCAAAAGACTCGAGTAAGTGCTATCGTGATGTTGCCTTGGGGTGAGCAACCTTGTTGTTGCAAAAGACTCGGATAGCTTGCTATCGTGATGGGCAATTGGGGTGAGCAACCTTAGGGGTGCAAAAGACTCGGATAGCGTGCAATCATTGAGATTGCCATTGAGGTGAGCGACCATGTTGTCGCAAAAGACTCGGAAGACAGAATGAACGAAAAGAATGGAAGATAATGAATGAGATGAAAGATAATAATGAAATTATCTGTGTATACGTATGTTGCATGATCGCATGATAAAGGAATGGTTTTAATGAAAGTAAAGTATGTTTTATTATTAAAAACTAGAACTCACTCAGCAACGCTGACTTTTATTGCATTTTCCAGTTGGCAGGTAAATGATTGCTGAGGATGGCACGGCGAGGCTACTCGGCTCTTTTGGGATGGCATCCAATTATATAGCTTTTGTGATGTAATGCAAACATGAATTTTGTAACCGGATAATGATGTATTATTTGGCAAAAGTATTTATAATGAAATGTGATGTCATTTTTGAATGTTTCCGCTGCAATGTTTTCTTAATGTGCTGTAATTATATGTTTTATGTGCGATGAATGACCAACTGTAGGCGTCCCGGGAACGGGGCCTTACAAGTTGGTATCAGAGCCAAAGTTTAAGTGAAATGGGTAAATTTTCAAAATAAACCTTAACTTAAACTGAGAATGGGACGAAAGGAATGGGATGCCAAACTGAGTAGCTGCGTGCCATCAGGTATTTTCTTAAAGTTAACCGGTTTATGTGCGCATGGTATATGTTATGTGTTGTATGTAGATTTGAATACTGATGTAGTCAGGACAGGTAATACTTGGGGTATGAAGAGTACAGTAAGTGGCTAATCACAACTGGCCACTGTAATTAGGGACTTACTATACTTGACATAAACTGAGTTGTTTCCTTGAATGACCGTGTTGGTGTTTGAATCTTTCAGTGTGATAGAGAATGGCTGGTGGTAGATCTTCTAGAGCTTCTAGGGGTGGAGGCCGTGATGGCCCTGTTGCTGAACCACGCCCTAAAAGAGGAAGGCCTAGAGCTGAGAAAGAGGTTCCTGCAGAACCTGAGACCCCTCATCCAGAAGCTGGGGATGAGAGTGCGAACTTGAGGGCCTCGGTAAAGGAGGCTGTTGTTGAGGAAGTACATCAGGTCATGCAGACAATCTTACCGTCTGTGGTGACCGAAGTCATCAAGGCTGTGAAGGAAGGGGAAAGGAAGGAGAGAAACCGGGCCTCGGGGGAGCGACCGGAGCCTGAAACGATCTTCTCCGATAATGAGGAGGAAGAGGAAGAGGAGCCTGTGCGGGAGGTGGCACGAGGCTGTAACTACGGGGTGTTTATGAGATGCAAGCCCCCTACTTTTGACGGCAATGGCAATGCTGCCGCTGCTCACCGATGGGTGAGAGAAATGGAGGCTGTTCTCGACATCAGCGAGTGTGAGAAGGATCAGAAAGTCAAGTTTGCCACCCACTCCTTCGTGGACTCGGCACTATGCTGGTGGGACAACATTGTCCAAGCTGAGGGTAATCGGGCGATTGGAGAATGAGGTGGCCCGAACTGAAGAAGATGGTGATCGAGGAGTTTTGTCCTCATCGGGAAATGGATAAGGTTGAAAGGGAGTTTCTGCAACTAGAGGCGGGAACCATGACACACCAACAGTACACCACGAAGTTCAAAGATGGCACGTCTGGTGCCGGATCAAGTGACGCCTCTGTCCCGAAAGATCAAGAGGTATATACAGGGTTTGCCGGTGGATATTCGCAGGCACATGATCGCCGCCCGGCCGAGCACGTTTAGGTCGGCAGTAGATTTGGCGGGAAGATTGTATGATGAAAGAGCGGTGGTGGTGACTGATGGTGGCAGAAAGAGCGGTGGTGAACGAGGCTGGCAGGGGAAGAGATTTGGTCGGGGCAATGCCTCGATGGGTAATAAGAAGGCACGAGTGGATGATCGCCGTGTGGTTATGTCAGGTGCGGGATCGAGAAGGTGTGGTAAATGTGGACGGGAGCATAGCGGGGAGTGCAGGTTTGGTGTCGAACTTGTGCTTCAGGTGTGGAAAGGCGGGGCACATGGCAAAGGACTGTCGTGCGGTCCGATGCTTTAACTGCGGTGAAGAGGGTCACGTGCTCAAAGATTGTAAGAAGCCGAGGGCTGAGAGTTCAGGGGCAAAGAGGACGGGAGGTGATGGACCGAGGGCGAGCGCCAGGGCATTCACCATGACACAGGAGGAAGCTAGAACGGACCCTGATGTCGTGTCCGGTACGTTTCTGGTGAACCAAACTTTAGCTTCTGTGTTATTTGATTCTGGTGCAAGTAAAAGTTTTATTTCTGCTGCTTTCTGTGCTAAGCTGCCTGTTAGTAGTAGATGTGTTGATGCGCCCTTCGATGTAGAAACTGCCATAGGTAAGTCTACCAGGATTTCTGAGATGATAGAGAATTGTGATGTGGAGCTCGAGGGTCATAAGTTTCCTGTTAGACCGTTTGTGATGACCTTAGGTGGTTTTGATTTGGTTCTTGGGATGGATTGGTTAGCGGACTTCGAGGCGAACATTGTGTGTCGTAAGAAGATGATTCGGTTGTTGGCGCCTGACGGTAGTTCAGTGACGGTTTATGGTGATCGGGTTACTACGATTCCGAAAGTGATCTCGATGGCGGTGGCGGGAAAGTGTATGAGGCGTGGATGTAGTGCCTACTTGGCCTATGTAAAGGATGTGGATACGCCAACACCACAACTAGCCGATGTACCGGTTGTGTGTGACTTTCCGGATGTGTTTCCAGAAGATTTATCAGGAGTGCCACCTGACAGAGAGATCGAGTTTCAGATTGATCTGATACCGGGTGCCCAACCTGTCGCCAAGGCACCGTATCGGTTGGCTCCGACCGAGATGAAAGAATTGATGGAGCAGTTGCAAGAGCTGCTTGATAAGGGGTTCATTAGACCGAGTATCTCTCCTTGGGGTGCTCCGGTCCTGTTTGTAAAGAAGAAGGACGGTAGTATGAGGATGTGCATCGACTACCGCGAGCTGAACAAGTTGACAGTGAAGAACCGATACCCCTTACCGAGGATTGATGATTTGTTCGATCAGCTTCAGGGTGCCAGTTGGTTTTCGAGAATAGATCTTCGATCTGGTTACCATCAGTTGAAGGTGAAGGAGCAGGATATTCCTAAAACAGCTTTCCGTACGCGCTATGGTCACTACGAGTTTCTTGTCATGTCCTTTGGCTTGACCAATGCGCCAGCTGCTTTTATGGATTTGATGAACCGTGTGTGTCGGCCTATGTTGGATAAATCAGTGATTGTGTTTATTGATGATATCCTGATTTACTCGAGGAGCGAAGCAGAGCATGCCGGACACATTCGGGAGGTTCTAGAGACGCTGAGGAGGGAGAAGTTGTATGCAAAATTCTCCAAGTGCGCGTTCTGGTTGCGCGAAGTTCAGTTCTTGGGTCACGTGGTGAATCCCGATGGGATTATGGTGGACCCGGCAAAAGTGGAGGCGGTTATGCAATGGAAGTCGCCAAAGACGCCATCCGAGATTCGTAGCTTCTTGGGTTTGGCGGGTTACTATAGAAGGTTCATCCAAGACTTCTCCAAGATTGCTTCTCCACTAACCAAGTTGACCCGAAAAGATGTGAAGTTGTATGGGGTCAAGCTCAAGAGAAGGCGTTTGAAGAATTGAAGGCGAGATTGACTCAAGCTCCTGTTCTGTCCTTACCCGATAGAAGTGAAGATTTGGTGGTTTATTCCGATGCTTCCAACTCGGGGTTGGGGTGCGTGTTAATGCAGAGAGGAAAGGTTATAGCCTACGCATCCCGACAGTTGAAGGTTCATGAGGTCAATTATCCTACTCATGACTTGGAGCTAGCAGCCGTGGTCTTCGCATTAAAGATTTGGAGGCACTATCTGTACGGAACAAAGTGCACCATATTCACTGACCACAAGAGTCTGAAGTACTTCTTTGAGCAGAAGGATTTGAACATGAGGCAGAGGCGGTGGTTGGAACTTATAAAGGATTATGATTGTGAGATCCACTACCATCCGGGCAAGGCCAACGTGGTGGCTGATGCCCTTAGCCGAAAAGAGAGGCCCGAGCCGATTCGGGTGAAAGCCTATCAGTTGATCATGACCTCCGATGTGATGAAGCAGATTAAAGAGTTTCAAGATGAGGCATTGAAAGAAGATCATCTTAACTCTGAAAGAATGAGAGGTCTGGTTGGAGAATTGGGGTGAAAACACGTTCGGTGTTAGAACCCGATTCGATCGTGTGTGGATTCCTCGTTTTGGGGATCTACAGGGGAAGATAATGGATGAAGCTCACAAGACTCGGTACTCCATTCATCCTGGTGCCACGAAGATGTACCATGATATGAAGAAAGATTATTGGTGGCCGGGTATGAAGCGCGATGTGGTGGAGTACGTGAGTAATGCCTTACTTGCTTACAGGTGAAGGCCGAGCACCAAAAGCCGTATGGGAAGATACAACCTTTGGATATACCGGAATGGAAGTGGGAGCACATCACCATGGATTTCATTACAAAGCTGCCGCGTACCCCGAAAGGGTACGATGCCATATGGGTGATAGTTGATCGCTTGACGAAGAGTGCTCACTTCCTATCGATTCGCGAGACATATTCATCAGAGAGGTTGGCTGATCTGTTCATCAAGGAGATTGTAACTCGTCATGGTGTGCCAGTGTCTATCGTGTCGGATCGCGACACCCGGTTTACATCTAAATTTTGGAAGAAGTTCCACGACGCTATGGGGACGAGGTTACATATTAGCACGGCTTATCATCCCCAGACTGATGGTCAGTCAGAAAGGACCATTCAGACGCTGGAAGACATGCTTCGGGCATGTGTGATTGATTTTGGTGGAAGTTGGGATGACCACTTACCGTTAGCTGAATTCTCATACAACAACAGTTATCATGCCAGCATTGGTATGCCTCCATATGAGATGCTATACGGTAGGAGATGCAGAACACCCGTTTGTTGGGGTGATATTGGTCAGAAGGAATTGGGGAGCGTCGAGGTAATCGAGGCTACGACTGAGAAGCTTGAGAAGATCAAAGCCTTCATGAAGGCAGCCAAAGACAGACAGAAGTCGTATGCTGATAAAAGGCGCAGGCCGATTGAGTTCCAGGTGGGTGACCGGGTTATGTTGAAGGTCTCACCTTGGAAGGGTATCATTCGCTTCCGAAAGCGGGGCAAGTTGAGCCCAAGGTATATAGGCCCTTTCCGAATCATTGCTCGAGTAGGAGAGGTGGCCTATAGACTGGAATTACCAGATGAGTTAAGTGGAATTCACCCGACATTCCATGTATCTTATCTAAGGAAGTGCTTAACAGATGAAGATATGATTGTCCCATTGGAAGATATCGAAGTAGATGAACGGCTCAATTATGTGGAGCAACCAGTGGCAATCATCGACCGAAAGGAGAAAAGGCTAAGGAATAAAGTGGTTCCTCTTGTGCGTGTACAGTGGAAGCACAGGAAGGGATCCGAGTCAACGTGGGAGACTGAGGAAGAAATGAGACAGCATTATCCACGTTTGTTCGAGGAATGACAGGTTTCGGGGACGAAACCTATTTAAGAGGGGTGAACTTGTAACACCCGGAAATTTATTATTTTGAAGCCGGTGAAGAAAGAAAAGAAATAAAGTCCAAAGTCGAGGGACCAAACTCGCCAACGAAGAAAAGTCGGACAATGTGGGGATATGTGTAGGGAGAGGGCAGCCCACTCTCCCCACACTTCTCATATTTTCAGCTCACAAAGAAGAGAGAAAGAGGAGAAAAGGGAGAAAAGTGGTGTTTCGGGTGATTCGGGTGTCCAAATCCGTCGAGTAGCAAGCCAAATCGAAGCTCTTGTCTTTGTGCTCGATTGTGTGAGTTCTAGGACCCCACATTTACTCGTTTTCAACTGATTTTGGGGCTGGAAAGTGTTCAAAAACCCGTTTTTATGTGTGTGTGTGTTTGACCCATTTGGGTGTGAAGTGTATGATGTGTTTAGAGTATGTTTTCGGGCTTGGGTGTGCTTGTATGGTGTTAGGGTATGCATTCCTAAGGTCCAGGAGGGTTGATTTAGGCTTAGAATGGGTTTGGATGAGCTTGGAGGCCGAAAATGGCAGATTGGGTTCGGGATGAACTCCATTCTGCATCAGCTAGGGCTAGGCGACCGAATGAAGGCCATACGGCCGAATGAGGGCGATTGAAGGTCATTCGCACGATTGGGGCTCAGTCGCACGACTGGGAGTCCAGTCGCATGAGGGTTGTACGACTGAGGGTTCAGTCGCATAGATGCTTAGTCGCATGAGTTCATTCGCATGAGGTTAGTCGCATAGGTGCCCAGTCGCAGTAATCCCATTCGCACGAGGTCCATACGCACGATTGGACGTTCATTCGCATAGATGTTCATCCGCATGAGTCCAGTCGCATGATGTTCAGTCGCATGGAGGCCATGCGACTGAAGAGTGTCCATACGCCCGAATGGGGCTGTTGCACTCGAGGGAATGTGTAGTTTGACTTCTGGCCTTCGGGGAAAGGTGCAGATGTAAGTTTGATGTAAAGTAACCCGTAGAGCATGTAAGATGAATGTTATGGCCTTAGAGAGCATGTAGGGCATGAGGATGATGATGTTGCATGTTTATGCATATTATGAATGTATGATGTTGCCCTGTATGATGATGAATAATGTGTATGATATGTTTCTTATTATGATATATGCTTATCTTTCTTGTGGCTTTACATGTCATGCTAATGAATGAATGAATGAAGTATTATGTAATGTAAAGCGAAAGATAATGAAAGAGGAACATGAAGTAAGAATGGATGCATTAATGAATGAATGAATGAACGAATGAAAGGCTTGCAAGCATATTTATTGGGGTGAGCGACTTTGTGTTGCAAAAGACTCGGACGAAGTGCAATCATTTAGATTGCCTATGAGGTGAGCAACCGTGTCGTTGCAAAAGACTCGAGTAAGTGCTATCGTGATGTTGCCTTGGGGTGAGCAACCTTGCTGTTGCAAAAGACTCGGATAGCTTGCTATCGTGATGGGCAATTGGGGTGAGCAACCTTAGGGGTGCAAAAGACTCGGATAGCGTGCAATCATTGAGATTGCCATTGAGGTGAGCGACCATGTTGTCGCAAAAGACTCGGAAGACAGACTGAACGAAAAGAATGGAAGATAATGAATGAGATGAAAGATAATAATGAAATTATCTGTGTATACGTATGTTGCATGATCGCATGATAAAGGAATGGTTTTAATGAAAGTAAAGTATGTTTTATTATTAAAACTAGAACTCACTCAGCAACGCTGACTTTTATTGCATTTTCCAGTTGGCAGGTAAATGATTGCTGAGGATGGCACGGCGAGGCTACTCGGCTCTTTTGGGATGGCATCCAATTATATAGCTTTTGTGATGTAATGCAAACATGAATTTTGTAACCGGATAATGATGTATTATTTGGCAAAAGTATTTATAATGAAATGTGATGTCATTTTTGAATGTTTCCGCTGCAATGTTTTCCTAATGTGACTGAAATTATATGTTTTATGAGCGATGAATGACCAACTGTAGGCGTCCCGGGAACGGGGCCTTACATATTTCATGAGCTATAATTATCCTCTATATTATTATGCTTATTGTTTTTTTGTTAGAAAATATCAAATTGATCATATGGTGTCATTTATTTAAATAATAAAGTCAATTACATAAAAGGGCCCTGTGCTTAAGCCTATTTTCAATTTTGGTCATTTGGTTTGAAAAATTACGAGGTAGGTCCAAAGATTTGTTAAAACGTAACACAAAAGATTCCCATCATGGATGGCTGTTATATTTTTCCGTTAAGTCCTTGTAAAATAACCAAAATACCCCTAACATCTTTATCTTCAACCTCAAATCCCTAACTTAAATCTACCACAATTATTCTAACAAACAACCACCACTACCATCACCATCATACCAAGTCATCACCACCACCAGTTCTTTTTTGGATTATTTTATGGTTGTAGGTTAAACATGAAGAATACGAAGAAATTGGAAGAAACAAAACGAGAATTGGAACTCAAGAAGTAAAGATATAATAAACTGAAGTTGCACGACAACGGTATCTTAAAATGGGCATAACTTGAGCTAGGAAAACAGTTACGGGACCCAAGACCTATCAACGGAAAGGTCTCGAAAATTAATGACTTCTCACTAGGTTTCATTCAAGAAAAATTAGAACTTTGCCAAACTTGAATCCTGAAGTGGATTGTTTTTTCACCAAGACTGTCAAAAACCTAAACTTTTAGTTCGTTAATTTGATTCTTTCTTAATTTAATTAATAATTCAAGTTACTTTTCAATGTTTAATTCTTTTAGTTTAATCGTTGCTAGCACTTTCCTGTGATTCCCTATGGATTCAACACCCTTCTTTCCCTTTACTATTAAGGGTGATTAGGTACTCTTTAATTTATATTTTGACCGACCACACGACATCGATCACCTACCAATACAGCCCACCACTGTAACCACAAAACACCATATTCAACTTAACGTGTATGTTTGCCACCCATCTTCTTCATGAGATTGAGAGAGCGCGAGAGATGGATCGTTGTTATGGTGGAGAGAGTGGTTATGGTGGTTTTAGTGTCAAAGGAAAAGTTTTGAGTGGTGGGCTTTGACTTATATATAATTAGGGGTATTCTTGTTACTTTAAAAGTTTTAATAGAAAAATTAACCCTCCATTCACGACTGGGACCTCTTGTGTTACGTTTTGATAAATCTTTGGACCGACCTTGCAATTTTACAAATTTGTGGACCGAAAGTGAAATCAGGCCTAAGCATAAGGACCTTCCATGTAATTAACTCTAAATAATATGATATAACTTTACTTTATAATTTATAAATTATAATTTAGCCTTTAATTTAAATAAACCAACGAGCGAGCTCACAAACGAACCAAACGAGCTAGCTAATGAACGAGACATGAGCCGAGCTGACTTTGGCTCGGGCTGAAGTTGTTTACAAATATAGTCGAGCCGACTCAGCTCGTTTACAAACCGATCTAATTTCAAACGAGCTATTTCTGATAAAGTTTCAAACGAGTTATGAGCTAGGAACATTTTAAACCACACTAAATATAACACAATCTAAGAAAAAACATTATTTTTATAATTTTCTGATAAATAAACCCAACCACGTCAACATCAAACGTTAGTTATGTCATGTGGACTCAAAACTGGAATTGAATTTCACGCCATTTCATAAGCTTCTGCATTCAAGCTTCAGTGTGCATTCTTGCTCTCTGCATTCAAGCTTCAGTGTGCATGTTGTCTTGTTTGATTGTTTTTGTAGCTGAAATTGAAACATGACAACTAGTATTGCCTCTGGAAGTTCTAATCTACAATTCCGGCAACAGTGTTTGTTTTCTCGGGTGACATCATAGGATTTCTGCCAGACGTTTACATGGTACAATTGATTTATGCACAAATCTTTGGGAAAACTACAATGACCGTTAATATCAATATGTTTATTGAAGTATATGGTAAAGGGGCCGGACAATCTCACCTATTTACTTAAAATGGGTCGATTTGGGTTATGTTTATATCGCTAGCAGGTCAAAAAGGCTAAACATTTTAAGTTTAATGTGATATGTAATGTTATATCAATATATATTAAAGATTAATGTGGTTTACATTGTTCTGTCTAAATGTTTTGAAGATTAATGTGGTTTACCGGTTTCTTTTTTATGTTTCATTGAAGATGCTTACCACGTTTGCTGAATTCTTTTTTTGTTTATTTGAATTTTAATGAGATTTTTTTTGTATATTTATTGTTCTTTATAGGTCAAGTGGGACGAGTAACAACATGCAAATCATGAAATACCGTTATGCAATTAGTAAAAGTCGGGGACCCTTTAAAACAAACAAACCTTCTCTGCTTAGCCTTGATTGTGTCACACAATCAGCGCTCCACAATTATATGAACCAATCACAGGTTCAAATGTCTTCGGTCTTCGTAATTGATCTATCACAGATCGTTTTCATCTATCTTGTTCGGACAATTCTTCTTCTTGTCTTGAACAACCCTTTGATGGTTTTTCTTCACTAAGTCTGGATCGCAGTAGTCTCTTGATCCTAACTTTGATACCAATTGTTTGACAACAGGATCAAGAAAAGCAAACAACAGCAGCATTTTGTGGGAAAACACACCCACGACTCTTTTCTTTTTATTGAATAAAAACCACACGCAAAACTCTTAGACCATGACTCTCTTTTATACTAATCCTAACATTAATACTTATGAAAACTCCACTCAAACACAGTTGGAATGACAGTCCATTCACAGTCAAAAACATAAACACTAATACCTTAAATAAAGCTAATTAAAACTTACTAAATAAAACAAACCTATCTTTAGACTCTTGACGATTCTCCCCCCTAAACTTTCACATATGACCACAATTAGGATTATCTTCTAACAAACTTCACGCATTAAAGATGATTCCACAAAATATTTTGATTTTGCTGTTATTGGTAGCGGAATTGCTGGTCTTCGGTTTGCTCTTGAGGTTGCAAAGCATGGTACTGTTGCTGTAATAACTAAAGCTGAACCTCATGAAAGCAATACTTATTATGCACAAGGTGGTGTTAGTGCTGTTTTGTGCCCTTATGATTCTGTTGAGAGTCACATGAAAGATACAATTGTAGCAGGGGCTTATTTATGCGATGAGGAAATCGTCAGAGTAATCATTTAAACTGTTATCTTTATATTTTATATAGACACTAATCAGGGTTTTTTGCATAGAATATCATTGTGCTTTCTCATTTGTTCTCAATGGGACAATTTACAAAATTGTGTACGAGGGTCATGAAAAGATCTTTTTTCTCTTTGAACCATTTGGTAAACGTGGCTACCTGTCAAAACGCTGAGCTGGCATGGTGACATGACATATTTTAATTTTAATGCTATTTTGGCATATTTTGTTAACTAAAATCCTTCGTGTTTAGATAACAAAGCATGTCTTATTATCAAGAACTAGCGCATCACCATGCCAATACATGGATTTGGCCCAAACAAGACAAAAAAACCTTCTTTTATAGGTACAAATGAATAACTACATTGGTATTCTATGTAAAAAACCTTAAATTACGTTTCTTTCTTGATAGAATTTGTGAAATGTAGGTAGTTTGCACAGGAGCAGAGAGAATTATGGAATCAATAGCAATGGGCGCATCATTTGATCATGGAGAAGATGGAAACTTACATTTAGCAAGAGAAGGTGGTCATTCTCATAATAGGATATATAGTACATGCAGTTGACATGACAGGAAGAGAAATCGAAAGGGCACTTCTAAAGGCAATAGAAAATGATCCAAGTGTTTCTGCTTTCAGGCATCATTTTGCAATTGACTTGTTGACTTCTCAGGTTTGCTCTTTACTGTAATATTATTATTTACTTCTTAAGCTTGTTATGATCTGATATGTATATTACTTGGAATTTAGAAAGGATGTGATTTTGATTTGCCATGGTGTAGACACCATGAATACAAAAGCACACAAGGTGATGATCAGTTGATCACAATCATGATCAAATAGACTTTTTAATATATATTACCTATGCCTTTTGTTAATTCGTGTTTGCCTGTTGGGAACTATAGGTTGTAGGATTCATTTCAAAGGTGACTCTGCTTGCTTCTGGGGGTGCAGGCCACATCTATCCATCTACTACAAATCCGCCGGTACGTACATCTTTAAAGGTGGTAAATGGGTGGGTCGGATAACATGTTGGAATTCAAGGATGGGTGCTGGGTGATCAGTATCACTTTTTCGTTCATTTAAAGTTTTTTATAAATAAGAAATTAGTTACTTGTGATTACATAAACAATTATTTCACTAATATTATTTCAGCGAATTATTAGTTTGTTAAATGTTGGTTAACTCATGATTAATTTATTTACATAGGTAGCTACTGGAGATGGAATAGCTATGGCACATCGAGCTCAGGCTGTAATATCAAACATGGAGTACGAAATCTGAAATCTTTATGAAAATTTCATTTTACAGATTTTTAAACTGTAGTTTCTGTTTCAGATTTGTTCAGTTTCATCCAACTGCACTGGCAGATGAAGGCCTTTCGAATCCACCAACAAAATAGGAGGGAAAATGCATTTCTGATCACTGAGGCTGTGAGGGGTGATGGGGGCCTTTTGTATAATCTTGATATGGAAAGATTCATGACTATGTGATGCGGGCTCAATTGTGGATGAGCAAGCTTTAGCCTTTTTGGAGACCCAATATCGTTTATCTAAAGGGCCTTCACTAAAACGGCCATAAGTTGGGCTAGAAATCTCCGTATTGGGCCTGTGACCAGTCAAAACGACCGTCGGACCGAGAAGCCCATTTTCACAAAGAGCCGTAGGCGGTTTGGGTCATTATTTCGGCCCAAATACGGCTTATTTTAGGAGTTATTTTAATTTTTGTCTTATTTTTACATTTTGTTGGACTTTGCTTTTGGCCCAGTTTTCGGCCCGTTTATGTTTTGTGGCCCATTTCAATTTGGTTTTGTTTCTTTATATGATTGTAAGAGATGGGAGAAAGTATTATTGAAGTTTATGAAAATTTGTTTTTCTCTCTATCACTGTGCGTGTAAGAGTGTAAACCCTGATTATCGGTATTCTTTGTGAATCAACGATAGTTAGAAGAATTGTTCCTGGTATTCTCGTTGAATCAACAGATCAATTATCTATCTCTCTGTTTCCGACTGCATCAGTTGGTATCAGAGCCAAATTTCCTGATCAAGATGCCTCCACGGAGAAGACCTCTTAATGATGTTCATGAGCAGGAATTGGAACAGCATATTACGGCACGGATGGAGGAGCGGTTAGATCAATTTTTTGATCAGTTGGCTGATCAAATGCAAGATCTGATGAATCAGGGAGGGCGTAATCGTAACCGTCGTGAAGCAGCAGATGATGAAAGTCCGTTTTATGAGGGTGGCGGTTCTTTTTCTAATGAATACGTACCGCAGAATCGAAGGGGTGATAGGGGTGATAATAGGCGTTGGGAGGCAGGAATGCGAACCAGCATTCCTGAATTCGATGGTGAAACTTTGAACCCGGAAAAGTTTATTGATTGGCTTGTTGTTGTTGAAGAAGTGTTCGAATTCAAGGAGGTTCCTGAAGACAAAAAGGTTTCGTTGATCGCTACCAGGCTACGTGGAAGGGCTTCTGTGTGGTGGCAACAATTGAAACTGACTCGGGAAAGAGTTGGAAAGCCAAGGGTCACAACTTGGAGGAAGATGAATAAGTGCATGAGGGCCAACTTTATTCCTCATAATTACCAACGATTAATGTACCAGCGGTTACAAAATTGAAGACAGGGGTCCAAGCTTGTTGAGGACTACACAACGGAATTCTACCAATTAATTGCAAGAAATGATATTCAAGAAACTGAAGAACAACTTGTTTCTCGTTACATTGGTGGATTAAGGGTTCAGATTATGGAATTCATTAACATGTTTGACCCGGTAACACTTTCTGATGCTCATCAACGCGCTTTAGGTTTTGAAAAACAAAACCGGCGTAGTGGTGTTTCATCTTCTGTTAGAGGAGGTTCGGGTTCGGGAAACACGACATCTCGTTTTGTGCCTAACCAAACAAAAAAGGGTGTTGGTAGTAGTGGACCGCCTTCTAAAGGAGTCGGCAGTAGAAGCATGAAGTGTTTCAACTGTGGGGAGACTGGTCATCGACAGTCAGAATGTAAGAAGGCCAGTAAAAGAAATATGTTTGCTGACCCTGAGAAATGGGAAGATGGTGGTGAGGCTGATGAAAATTATGAAGACACTCCACTATTTGATGATGAGCTTGAGTATGTGGAAGAGGAGGTGGCTGGAGACGTGGGGACATGCTTGGTGGTTAGACGTTCATGCTATACACCAAAAGCAAATGATAATGATTGGCTTAAGCATAACATCTTCCATTCAACATGTACCGTGCTGGGGAAGGTTTGTACTTTTGTTATTGATTCAGGGAGCTGTGACAATCTAGTTTCTGAAGAGGCGGTTAGAAAGTTGAGCCTGAAAACAGAGAACCATCCTAAGCCTTATAAGCTCCAATGGCTTAAAAAGGGAGGTGAGGTGCCAGTAACCAAGCGTACCCTTGTTCCTTTTTCTGTTGGTAAAACATACAAGGATGAAGTCTGGTGTGATGTGGTTCCTATGGATGCGTGCCATTTGCTGTTGGGTAGGCCTTGGGAATATGATCGCAACGTAGAACACAATGGGCGGTTTAATACTCATAGTTTCTTGTTTGATAACGTGAAGATAACATTGTTACCCACTAAACCCAAGGAAGTGGCTTCCAAACCTACTGCTACTTTGTTGACTCTTTCTCAGTTTGAGAACAAGCTGGAGGCTGGGGATGATGTTTTTTTGCTGATAGGTAAAGAAGTGGTTGAGGGTGCTAATGTTCCTGATGCTATGGTTCCTCTACTTGAAGAATTTTCTGATGTTTTTCCCACTGAATTGCCTGATGGTTTGCCGCTTTTGCGTGACATCCAACATCATATTGATCTAGAACCTGGATCACAGTTGCCTAACAGGCCGCATTACAGGATGAGCCCAGCAGAGCATGAGGAGTTGCGAAGACAGGTTGAGGAGTTTGTATCTAAGGGCCATGTTCGTGAAAGTATGAGCCCTTGTGCTATTCCTGCTTTGTTGACTCCAAAGAAAGATGGCACTTGGCGCATGTGTGTTGACAGTCGAGCTATCAACAAGATTACTGTGAGGTATAGGTTTCCTATCCCTAGACTTGATGATTTGCTTGATCAGATTAGTGGTGCTACCATTTTCACAAAGTTAGATTTGAAGAGTGGGTATATCAGATTCGTCTTAGGCCTGGTGATGAATGGAAAACTGCATTCAAAACTCGTGAAGGATTGTATGAATGGTTGGTAATGCCTTTTGGTTTGTCAAACGCACCAAGCACTTTTATGCGCGTGATGAATCAGTTGCTCAGACCTTTTATAGGGAAGTTTGTGGTTGTATATTTTGATGACATTCTTATCTATAGTGCTTCTTCTAGTGAGCACCTCATGCATGTCAGGCACGTTTTGTCCTTACTTCGCAGGGATAGTTTCTATGCAGCATCAAAGAAGTGTGTTTTTATGACCCCTAAAGTTCTGTTTTTGGGGTATGTTGTTTCTGGCGGGGGAATACAAGTGGATGAATCTAAAGTAGCAGCTATTGCTGATTGGCCAACTCCTACTACCATTACTGAAGTTCGTAGTTTTCATGGGCTTGCTTCTTTTTATAGACGGTTCATACCACATTTCAGTTCTATTATGGCTCCCGTGACAGACTGCATGAAGGGGAAGACGTTTGTATGGACAGAAGAGGCCTAGATTGCTTTTCAAGTTATAAAAGCCAAGCTCACCACTGCACCTATTCTGGTATTGCCTGATTTTTCTCAAGTATTTGAACTTCATACTGATGCCTCAAAGGTCGGGATTGGTGGGGTGCTTAGTCAAGGTGGTCGACCTGTTGCTTACTTTAGTGAGAAATTGACAGGTCCAAAGTTGAGGTATAGTACTATGATTTGGAGTTTTATGCAGTGGTCCAGGCTGTAAAGCATTGGCGTCACTATCTATTTCACAAAGAGTTTGTTTTGTTCACTGATCATGATTCTTTAAGGCATATTCGTACACAAGACAAGGTGTCACATAAGCACGGGAGTTGGTTAGCGTTTCTTGAAAAGTTTACTTTTGTTGTTAAACACAAGACTGGAGTTTCGAACCGAGTTGTTGATGCCCTAAGCAGGAGGAGTAATCTGCTTGTGTCTGTGAGGGTTGATGTGCCAGGCTTAGACGTCATTCGTGAGCAGTTATCCATTGATCCATATTTTTCATTTATTATGCAGGATGTGCAGATTGGGCTGAAGTCAGATTTTCTTGTATAAGATGGTTTTCTGTTCAAAGGGAATCAACTATGTATTCCTGATTCTAGTCTGCGTTTACAGATTATTAAAGAGTTGCATGGGGAATGGCATGTTGGTCGTGATCATACTCTACAGTTGGTACAAGCTTCTTATTTCTGGCCTACCATGAGGAAAGAAGTGGATCGTTATGTTAAGAGGTGTCGTATTCGTCAAGTTTCTAAGGGCACAGCTAGTAACGCGGGTGTTGATACATATGTACCTGGATCCTGATATGAATGTAATATGTCTTGTTTGTCTTACACTTATGTAATGGTTGGGATATTAAGAAAGAGTACCACACCAGGTGGATCAACTTCAAACCTCAACAACCTACGAGGTATATCAGACGTTCTGAAGTTGATCCCATCACTGGTAAGCCCAAGATAGTGCTGAAGTGGAGTCCCCCAAGAACAATGTCAAGAATCCCTCTCAGGGAGATGCCACAGGACTTCACTCCACACTTTAAGTGGTGGTACTATGATTGGAGAACTGGGGAGGCGGTCATAGTTCTAAATAAAGAGGGACAAATGGATACCATCAGGGTGTTTGACCCGATGTGGCTCACTAACTTGTCTGCTAATGATGTATACACATTATACAAGTGGCCACTATTCTATGACACGCAAGATATCGTACAAGCCCTCCAATTCCAAAATGTCATAAGACTCTGCTTTGCGTTTAAGATACACGCAGGAGTCACAAGAGAGGAATAGTACAAGAAGTATGAAGAGGTGATGCAGAAGGTAAGACATTAGATAGATCTAGGTCTAAGGGGGAGTTTGTTGATACATATGTACCTAGATCCTGATATGAATGTAATATGTCTTGTTTGTCTTACACTTATGTAATGGTTGGGATATTACTGAAATGAGAATGTTTGATTGTGATTTATAATGTTTAATATTTCATTAATGAGTTGATATTGAATTGGTTATATAGGTGTGTGATTGTTTGAATTGATACACATAATGTTATATTAATGAATACATTCAAACTTAGCAAAATGAAGTTCTCATGCGAATGGACCATACGCATGAACAACTTTAGGCGAATGAATCAGTCGCACGACTGAACCAGGAGACTGGATCAGTTGTATGATTGTAACATGAGATTGGCTCAGTCGCACGACTGAACACTCAGTCGTGCAAATGGATCAACCGCATGGCTCAATCGCACGACTGAACCATACTAATGGTTCAGTCGCCCGAATGAGCAACCCTAACCTATAAATACCACCTAATTCGTAGAAAAACGTAAGCATTCATTCCAATTCGACTCTAGACGTACCCTAGCCGTCCAGAAGCCTCCAAGTTCATACTTCAAGTTCATAGAACGCTGAAGATCGATTCCTAATCGATTCTTAACGTTAGATTCAATACTTTATTGTTTCTACGTGCGTTCTCACTGATTAGATCCCCAATCAAATAGGATTCCGCACTATTTGGTTTGGTTAACACATTAATCAGTTGGTATTTCATTCAAATACCAGATCCTAACAAGTGGTATGAGAGCTCTTGTTAGGATCTGGTATTTGAACGAAATACCAACTGATTAACGTGTTAACCAAACCAAATAGTGCGGAATCCTATTTGATTGGGGATCTATCAGTGAGAACGCACGTAGAAACAATAAAATATTGAATCTAACGTTAAGAATCGATTAGGAAATGATCTACAGTGTTCTATGAACTTGGAGTATGAACTTGGAGGCTTCTGGACGGCTAGGGTACGTCTGGAGTCGAATTGGAATGAATGCTTACGTTTTTCCACGAATTAGGTGGTATTTATAGGTTAGGGTTGCTCATTCCGGCGTCTGAACCGTTAGTATGGTTCAGTCGTGCGATTGAGCCATGCGGTTGATCCATTCGCATGACTGAGTGTTCAGTCGTGCGACTGAGCCAATCTCATGTTACAATCATACGACTGATCCAGTCTCCTGGTTCAGTCGTGCGACTGAGTCATTCGCTGAAGTTGTTCATGCGTATGGTCCATTCGTATGGGCCAGTCGCATGAGAACTTCATTTTGCTAAGTTTGAATGTATTCATTAGTATAACATTATGTGTATCAATTCAAACAATCACAAACCTATATAACCAATTCAATATCAACTCATTAATGAAATATTAAACATTATAAATCACAATCAAACATTCTCATTTCATTAATATCCCAACCATTACATAAGTGTAAGACAAACAAGACATATTACATTCATATCAGGATCTAGGTACATGTGTATCAACAAACTCCCCCTTGGACCTAGATCTATCTAATGTCTTACCTTCTGCATCACCTCTTCGTACTTCTTGTACTTTTCCTCTCTTGTGACTCCTGCGTGTATCTCAAACGCAAAGCAGAGTCTTATGACATTTTGGAATTGAAGGGCTTGTACGATATCTTGCGTGTCATAGAATAGTGGTCACTTGTATAATGTGTATACATCATTAGCAGACAAGTTAGTGAGCCACATCGGGTCAAACACCCTGATGGTATCCATTTGTCCCTCTTTATTTAGAACTATGACCGCCTCCCCGGTTCTCCAATAATAGTACCACCACTTAAAATGTGGAGTGAAGTCCTGTGGCATCACCCTGAGAAGGATTCTTGACATTGTTCTTGGGGGACTCCACTTCAGCATTATCTTGGGCTTACCAGTGATGGAATCAACTTCAGAACGTCTGATATACCTCGTAGGTTGTTGAGGTTTGAAGTTGACCCACCTGGTGTGGTACTCTTTCTTCAGGGCAGCCTCAAACCAGCCTGACATTTTCCTTGGGTCAGCATATAGTAGCTTCAATTTCGCCAGCTGGTTGAGCTCAAAACCAGGTAGAGTCTTTAGATCATGTGGAAATCTAAAGTACTCTATACCCTTCTCCCTCTTTATGGCATATACATTAAGATCCTCAAAATGTGCCCACGCAATAATCTTGCCTGACACCTTATGATGTTTCTTCACTTTGTAGAGTTTGGTGTAGACATTCTGTTTAGGAGCGGCGTGTTGGGCTCGGATTTCCTCGAAACATGCAGCCCATTCTGCCTTTCTGATATCAACATCGTCGTTTGAAGCTTGGGCTTTTCCTTCAGTCTTCTCAGACTCCTTCCCCATCTGATCCAATACCTCAAATGTATCACTGACTAGGGATTCACCCAGATTGGGGACCACATTTCCCTCGTTGTCAGCGTACTGAGGATAATGATCTGCTGTGACGTCTTCGATTTCGATCTCATCAATGTCGTTCAGCTCTTCGTCACTGGTAGACTCACAAGTTGGAGCATCCTTGATGATTTATCTGGATTCAGCTTGAACATCTCAGCCAGTTGCTCATTTGTAAGATCATGAATTATTTCCCCCTCTTCAGGGGTATAACTCACTGATCTTCTGACGATACCTTGCAGATCAAGAATCATAGTCAGTTGAGTCTTGACCTGCTGAAGGGGAGCAACATCATATTCATCCCTTTGATAGTTTGGATCTGCTTGATTTAAACATGTAACACATCAAACATTAGTTAATAATCAAGACAGAAATACATTAATCTTAATATAAACATCAAATACATAAGTTTAATACATGATTCAAGTACAAAAGCTATCAAATACATAAACATCTAATCATTACTTTTATCTTGAATAGCTGGATCATCACTAGGTGAGTCAGAAGAAGAAGCTCGTTGGTCTTGATTTCTCTTTGATCGTCTTTCTTGACCCTGAGCTGAGGCAGATGCAGCTGCATCTCCTCTTCATCATCATCATCCTCCTGTCTCTCCTCTGTCTTTTCTTCATCATTCTCTTCATCATCATCACTCTCTTCATCTTCATCCTCATCCTCATCCTCATCATCATTATCACCATCATCACCATCTCCTTCCTTTATCTTCAGAGGCTTATCTTTAGTTCCTTTGAGCTTGAGCATGATAGTCTTTTTGGCATCCTCCAACTCCTCAATCTTCTTTGCTGATATGACTCTATGCTCTTGGAGTTGGGCAATATCTTGGCTCTGAGCAGCCATTTGCTGGGCCTGCTGCTCAATCAGCTGAGCCTGCTGAGATATCTGCTGGGACTGTGCAGCTGTGAGATCTGCCAGCTGACGAATCTGTGCAGTCTTCTCGTCATCGGCTGCTAACAGACGCATCAACATACGGTTCAGCGCTGATAGCTGTTCCTCTACCCCAATGGGATGTAGAGGTGATCCATATAGATGGGTGGGATGTGATGATGGCCCGGCTTGGTGGCTAGTGGTAGTGGTGGTGGCAGTGGTGAAGATTGGGTTAGGTCTAGATGATAGTGGTGGTGATGTAGGTGTGAATGATATGGTGGTAGATGGAAGGGTGGTAGCAGTGTTAGGAGGAATGGTTGTAGGGATGGTGGCTGTGGTGGTGGCTGTGGTAATAGATGGTGTGGCTGTAGAGGTGGTAGTGGTGGTGGCTGAGGTGGTGGCTGTGGTGGTGATGAAGGTGAGTCTGCGCTTCTTCTTCTTCATGACGTGGGGCTGAGCCATCCTTTTCTTCCTCGATCCTGTCGAGGAGGATGCTCCCCCTAGAACACGGCTTGACGGCTCTGGAGCATAGGTCGGGTCAGCAGCAGTCTCTCCCGATCCACTGGGGCGTTCACCAACCGCCCGGAGTCCATGTTCTGTGGGAACGACTTTGCTTCCCACAGTCCTAGTCAATGGCTCTTCATCTGACTCTTCATCTTCCTCACCAGGTATAAAATCCTGGTGGAACCCAGCCGACTCTGCTATATCTCCAGTGGGGGCAGATACTGGAGGTGTGCTATCAGTAGTTGTGCCCCTCGGTCGAGTGGGCATGGTATCTCCAGCATCCCCGCTATCATCATCATCAGAGTCATGCTCTGGGAGCAGAACCCGCTCATCATTTGAGTCGCTGTCATCGTGACGCCACTGACGTCTACCCGGTGCCACATACCTCTCATTGGCCAGATGGCCTATCAATCTCTTTACCTGGGGCTTTACCTGCTTACCCCGGTACACTCTCATACGACCCAGAGTCGTATCGTCCATGATCTCTAAAACCACAGCATCGTGGCGCTCCTTAGGAAGTGATGACAGCTTCTCATTGAAGATCAGCTGCAAGAATCTGGGGTACATGCAAAAACCCTCCTTACCCTTTGCCTCCAGATTCTCCACAAGATAAGAGAAGATCATGCTCGAGAAGCTGAAGGGGTGGTTCAGCACCAGTGCGACATAGGCATTCTGAACCCACCCCTCCTAGAAGCAATGCACTTCAGAATAACATGTGCTAAGTACTTATACTGGGGACACAGGTTGCTCTTGTTGAGCACACCTGAGTTGATGTCCCCAGCGTACTTAATCGTCAGGAAGCATCCTCTCACCATAAGTGGATGAAGTCTGGTGGGGTGATCAGTATCGTCCCCCAGATCAAGTACTCTCTGAATGTCAGCAGCTGTAATCTCAATATCCATACCACAAATGGAGCTCCGTATGCTGTATGGCTCACGTGAACGATCAACAGAAGCATTCTCCCAGAAGGCCTGATGTAAAGACCTGTAGGGAGTACATGGAGTAGAGATGGCCTTGTGGATCCTTGAACGCCAAAGAAAAGCAATGATCTCTGTAAACTCGGCACCATTCCGAGTAGTATGGTCTAGATGAGCACATATATTGTGCTTAGGGTTGATAGACCATCTATCAGCCATTGATCTGAAACACAAGACACAGAACCATTAGAAAGTCACACATCACAATTCACTTCTAAGTATCTTGTTTAAATTCATTCTGATTCATTCATGCGAATGAATCATGCAACTGAGGTCAGTCAGTTGTCCTATCATGCGACTGAACTCATTCAGGTGAATGAAACATGCGACTGAGTTCAATCTGTTGGCTGAGCCTGCGATTGGTTCAGTCGGCCGACTGAGCTCATTCGCATAGTGCATTCGGCCGATTGACCTAATCGCAAGAATCAATCGTGCGATTGGAGTTCATCCGGACGACCAGTCGCTTAACCCACTGTTCGGTCGACTGAGGTTCGAATCTTGACCAAATCAAGTAATTAATCGTGGTTTAATGGTTCGTTAGACTCGCAATCTCATAACTAATAACCTATTAGACTTATATTTAACATGTTACTTAGTTTCAGTAGGTTATTAGGTCATTTAAGGTCCGGTTCTTGTTTCAATCAAACATCACAAATTAGGGCTCGATTTCTTCTGATTTCTGTGAGATTTCACTTTAATATACCTGTATAAATGTAAACGCACGTCAGAAGATCAATAAGAGTGTATAAACAAGGTCTAAAGAAATTTGGGCAGCGTAACGGTACTATGTGCGAAATAGGGGCGATTGAGAGTGATGAGGAGAATGCGATCGACTATGGCCCTTTAAATACTGAAACTGAGTTCAATCGGCCGACTGGCCTCATTCGCTCAGTTCATTCGGGCGACTAAAGCTCAGTCGGGCGACTGGCTCAGTCGATCACATTCAGTTGGCTGACTGAGGCTCAGTCGGTCGACTGACTCATTCGCACACTTTCATTCGCACCTTCAGTTGGACGACTGAAGCTCAGTCGGTCGACTGACTCATTCGCACACTCTCATTCGGTGGAATGGATCAGTCTGATAAGCCATTCGGGTGAATGGTTCATACTCATGTCCAGTCGTGCGAATGGGACCCATTCGCATGATTGGTCCATACTCATGGTCCAGTCGTGCGAATGGGTCATACTTATGAAATTTTATGCCTTTATGACCATTTAACATTTTAAACCCTTTTAACTGTTGAAATAACATTATGAACATTTGATCATCTCAAACATGATCCTTTTAACTTGAAAAACTTTTGATCACCTCAGACGTGATCCTTTTAAACACTTTGTCACCTCAGACGTGACCCAATTATCTTTTGAAAACACATGTGGTCATCTCAGACATGACCCTTTTAGGTGATTTAATCCCTTACTGAATTCCATGATGTAGTCCGACAACAAACAAACTGAAATGACTAAATAAATAGAAAATTAAACTGAAGTACAAAAAATTAAACTTGTTTTTGACTTTTTGTGAGGGGTAAATCCTAAGATAGTAATCTACTGGATTCGGTTCCGGAATAGGCAGCTTCTATTTAGTTTGACCATACCTGGACCAATTCAATTTTGGAATCATACAGGCAAGTCAAATCATTTAGGACTTGTTATCAAAACCTTTTGATGCTTACTTCTTGGTGTTCATCCAGAGTCGTTAGCAAATTTAGGAAATCATATTGGTACTATTAGATTCCCACATTGATTTGGACTTTCAAGAATTGTAACCATGATGATTGTCAGTATATTTGTCCTCTTAAATCCATACACAGACTTTTTACACAGATTGGTGATAGTTTAAGTTTTAATTATTTCAACCAACATTTGTGGATCCCACACTTATATGGTAATCAACATTCCTCAGGAGATTTTGAGCGGTCTACGGGTATTTTGACAAGAAGAGACTATTCTTAGAGCTTTCAAAGAGAAGCCAATCCTCAGGTCAGTGCCATCGCACAGCAGAGAGGCGGCAAACAACAATGAATTCTAGAATATCTTGGTTATGCTTATCCTCAGGTCAGTGCCATCGCACAGCAGAGAGGCACACAACCTATCTTCTTGTTAGAGCGTCTTTAATTTTCTTTTGCACATAATGCACCAACAACATAAGTTATTAGCTTGATAGCATTTGCTTTTCATTTTTTCGTGCTTTGCTCTATTTATGGTCATCCGCACACATTTGTGGCGTTTACATGCTCATTACCCCTTATTAGAATATTGTTGATTGTGTTAACCAGTGATAAGATGGGAGCCCACAGTCAGTTGAACAACTTAATTTGATCTTGAGATCACCAGTCAGGTTTAATCATCTATTGTGTTGAATCTACCGACATATCATCTGTGGTCTAGCAACCTCTAGGTCTACTTTCATTGTGTTACCTTAGTAGTTACCAGTTTTTCTATCATATTTCCTTTTATATTGCTCAGACTACACAGACTTAGACTATGAATTTGCATCTTGTCTAAATTAAAATTTTAAAGTCCCTCTTGATTTGTTCCTGTGTACTATCATTTTCCAAAGTATTTGAATCGGTATCACAGATACGATCTACCTTCTATCAGCTAGCCTTTCCTTCTCCCTCGTTATTTTTTAATGTTACTGGCTGACCTATTCTCCCCGTAAAATTCTAAAATCATAACCGACTTACGTATTTTAGGATTTTAATAGACAGCTAAATAACATGAACTTAATTTAAACAGAAAATAGAATAAATAAAGAAAATAAAAGGAAAAAATTAAAAAAAAGACTAAATTGCATCGGACTACACATGGTCATCATCTGGAATGACATCACTTTTCTGTTTAACGCCGTTGACCTCTAACAGATATAGAAAACGTGGTTTGTCAAAAGCTTTTGTATAGAGGTCAGCGCGTTGAAAATCAGTATTTATCTTTACCACATCGATTAAATTCTTTTCAAAACAGTCCCGTATAAAATGATATTTAATACCGATGTGTTTGGTCTTAGGATGTTGTACTGGATTTTTAGTTACTGCAATTGCAGCAGAGTTATCAACAAAAATAGGAGTAGAAGAGAAAATTAAACCGTAGTCCCGCATTTGCTGTTGAATCCAAATGATTTGTGAACAGCAACTTGCAGCAGCAACGTATTCGGCTTCATAGGTTGACAATGCAACCGAGGTCTGCTTCTTACACTGCCAGGTCACTAATCTCCTCCCAAAGAATTGACACCCTGCTGATGTAGACTTGTAATTCATCTTGCAGCCCCCGTAATCCGAGTCACTATACGCCGTGAGCTCAAAGTCATCATCATGAGGATACCACAACCCAAGTGTGGGTGTGCCCTTCAGATAACGAAATATCCTTTTGACCCCGATCAGATGGTTAACCTTTGGCTTAGCCTGATTAGAACATAGACATGTAGCATACATGATATCAGGTCTTGAGGCAGTGAGGTACATGAGAGATCCAATCATTCCTCTGTACATTGTGGCATCTACCAGATCTCCATTTTCATCAGGTGCTATATCATTGTTTGTAGCCAGTGGAGTCCCAGCTGCAGAAGCATTCTCCATATCAAACCGACTGAGAATGTCCCCCACATACTTGGTTTGATGTAGAAAAATCCCTTTGGGTGTCTGATCCACCTGTAACCCGAGAAAGAATTTCATCTCCCCCATGGCACTCATCTAAACTCCGCCTTCATTACTGCTTCAAACTCTTTGCATAATTCTTCGTTCTTTGAACCAAAGATGAAGTCATCGACATATATCTGTACTAGCAGTAAGTCTCCATCTTTTTCTTTGATAAACAGTGTGCAGTCAATGACTCCCCTGCGAAAGCCGTGTTTCACAAGATGAGTCGAGAGTTTCTCATACCAGGCCCTTGGAGCTTGATGAAGCCTGTATAAGGCCTTGTCGAGTTTGTAAACTCTGTCCCAATGATAAGGATCTTCAAATCCCTCGGGTTGACTTACATAAACTGTCTCTCGGATTTCCCCATGAAGGAATGCACTCTTCGCATCTAATTGATAGACTTTGATCTTCATATACGATGCATAGGCAAGGAAGATGCGGATGGCTTCCATCCTTGCCACGGGTGCAAACACTTCATTGTAATCAATCCCCTCGACTTGTCGAAATCCCTGAACTACCAGTCGACCCTTGTTCCTGATAATGACGCCTTGGTCATCCTTCTTGCATTTCAAGACCCATTTGGTGCCAATGACCTTAGCACCTTTAGGTCTATCTACCAGAGTCCATACACCTAACTTCTTGAACTGAAGAAGTTCTTCTTGTATGGCACTCACCCATGCCTCATTATTCAATGCTTCACTGACGTATTTTGGCTCAAACTGCGAGACAAAACACCGATAAGCACCATCGTGAATGTATCCTTTATCCATAACCGAGGCATAATCAGCTGAGTACAGCTGATTTCTAGTCTGCACTCCTGATCTGACATCCCCAATGACATTGTCTAGGGGATGATAGACATTTAGACGTGATCCTGGAGTGGTAGGAACATTCTAGTCTGCACTCTTGATCTGACATCCCCAATGACATTGTCTAGGGGATGATAGACATTTAGACGTGATCCTGGAGTGGTAGGAACAACTACCTCAGAGCCAAGATTATGAACATTTGGTTCTGCATCTGAGGTAGATGGAGTTTGAGGTTCCGAAGTCAAAGAGGCATCACTGTTAGATGCTTGTGGACTTGCAGGAATTGGAACCTGTCCCTCCTGATTGTTCTGGTCATCTTCTTCAGCTTCATCTTCTGAGGAGGAGTCACTGTCTTTGAGTGCTCCCCCTGAGTGGTGAGATGATTCTTCCTGTGAGCTCGATGATGTTGAATCAAGTGATGGTGTATTCAAGATATCATACATCATCCGTGTAGCTAACTCATCATCAGAAGGGGAGATAGGTATGTTGAAGGACTTGAAGAATCCATCATAGTCGAAAAAGTAAGCGGGTCCTTTTCCAGTAGGTGGTGTGGTATATCTCTGAACATCAACATTACACCACACTTCTACTAAACCCGTTGAGTTGTTGTAAACTCTCTTGTTCGGTATGTTGTATCCTAGGAAGATCCCTTCATCAACCTTCTCACTGAATTTTCCTTCTTGAGTCTTCTTCAGAAGTGTGCACGACGCACCAAATGGTTCGAGATACTCCAGATTAGGTTTACGTCGTTGTAGTAACTCGTAACATGTCTTGCCATGGCGCTTGACTACCAGAACTCGATTTAATGTGTAACATGCATTTGCCACTGCCTCATTCCAGAATTGGATAGGCAGTTTCGAGTCTGCTAGCATTGTCCGTGCTGTCTCTATCAAGCTTCGATTCTTTCTCTCAGCAACACCATTCATCTGAGGAGTGTAGGCAGAAGTGAACTGGTGCACAATTCCCTTTTCCTTGCAGTAAGCCTCCATCCACTGATTCTTGAATTTGGTCCCGTTGTCTGAGCGTACCTGACTCACCTTTAGCTTGTAGAGAGATTCCAGTATGGTTACTAATTCCTTGAATGACTCAAATGTTTCTGATTTGGACTTCAGAAACATTACCCAAGAGAATCTTGAGTAGTCATCAGTAACCACATAACAATACAAGTCACCTGCAATGCTTTTTGTACTGACTGGACCAAACAGATCCATGTGAAGAAGTTCAAGAGGAAGCTCGATAGAATGAACTTTCTTTTCCTTATGAGACTTCTTCGTCTGTTTGCCTTTCTTGCATGCTACACAGAAATCCGGAAGTTGGAAGTTTTTGACGTTAACTCCTCTCACAAGATCCTTCTGGATCAAGTGATTCATCTTCCGTTGATTAATGTGTCCCATTCTCCTATGCCAGGAAATGGAGTCCTTCTCAGTAGCTTTCGATAGGAAGCACTGAACTTCATGATCTGTTGTAGAAGCCATTGAGAGATCCAAAACATAAAGGTCTTTATATCTTGAAGCTGTCATCAAAACTTGGTCCTCCGGAATCACATAGTCTTTCTTTAGGACGTAACACTTCTTGTTGTCGAATATGACTTTAAATCCTTTGTCACATATTTGGGAAACAGAAAGTAAGTTGTTTTGAAGTTGTTGAACGTAGTTCACTTTATCAAACTTAACTTTCTGATTTCCAACCTCTCCCTAAGCTGTGATATAACCTCCTTTGTTACCAGCAAAAGAAACATGCCCTCCTTTTATTTTTTTGACGTTTGATAAAAGAGTCCTGTTTCCTGTCATGTGCCTGGATGCTCCGCTATCTACAATCCACGTGTTGGTTTCAGCACTGTAGCGAACACCCTGCACATACAATTTAAAGCATTAGTTTAGGTTAGGAACCCAAGCCTTAACTGGCTTGGGTTTCCCAGAGGCATCACACATCATGAATTCAACCCATTGACCCTTAGAAGGTGAGGGTAGCTCAAGTGCCTTCTTGTCATCATTATCAGACACAGAGGATGACTTTTCTTTCCATAAGCCAGATTTGTGCAAGGCCTGTTTGTGATAAACAGACGACTGGCTAATGGGTTGAACTTTGGGTTCACTAGTTCTTCTAGGTGGAGTTAAAGAGCTCCTCTTAGAAGACCTAGGTTTTGAATCCTGAAGTTCAATTTTCTTCCTAGGTGTCTGATAGTAAGGACAAACTTAACATCTTTTCCATTTTGGTTAACTTAACTGTTTTGACATTTTTAACATCTTTTCCATTTTGGTTAACTGGACTTTGACAAGAGACTCGTGAAAGATTAACATTAACAGTTTTTTTAGGTTCACATTTGACTTTGTTTGACCCTGACTTTATATTAACCTTTTTAAATTCTTTTCCAGATTAACACAAGGCATTTTACCCTTTGCCTTTGAAGTGGCCTCCTTTTGTTTTGTTCCAGATTTAATTGAAGAACATGAGAAATCTGGATCAGTTACAAGAGGAGTAGACACCACATGATCCTTGATGGGATTGTTATTTATTGATCTACTCTTAGTGTTCATCAAGGTCTCAGGTGGTGGTGGAACCACTTTATAACCCAACCCCTCCCCATTGTTACGCTCTCTCACTAAGTGTTGGACAATATGAGATGAACTTATCCAACTGTGCAGTTTTTGCTTTAAAGAGTTGACTTCTACTTCTAAAACTGCTTTTTGTTTCTTAGTGTCTTCTAGGGAGTAAAGATAGTACCTAATGTCATTAGCTTGATTAAATGCTACTACTTCAGTTTCCCTAAGCTGTTTATTCAAAAGGTCTATCTTTTCTTTGTAACTATGCTCATTTTGTTTTAAAACTCTATTTGCCTCAGTGCACAGTTGCAAATCCTTTACTAAGCTATCATTATGATCTAATAACCTAGCAAATTTCTGATCTATGCTTTCTCTAAATTTATTACAATCAGAACAAGCATGATTTTTGAAAAGTTGGTCAGTAGTACTTACCTGAGGAGGTTCTGATGAATCGGCCATCAACGCAACATCTGAAGTCTCTGGTTCTGGTGATTCTGTCTTTGTTGTAGACGTCCCTTCTTCAGGCTTGTAGCTGACCTCAGTTGCAGTCTCTTCAATGTTTGACATCGCTAGCTCAACCGCAATATCTCCTTCACTCGCGGAATCATCATCTAAGTCTTCCACGCTCGCAATATTGGATTCTCCCGGAGAGACAAACCGAAAGCTCCAGTCCTGTCCTTCATCATCATGGGCAGTCAAGGCTTTTGGATCCTTGCTTGATGAAGTAGAACTGCTAGCTTGCTTGTCTTGACGAGTGAAGGACGAGAATGGATTCCCGTTTCCAGTCTTCTTTGGCTTCACACACTCTCTTTTGAAGTGCCCCTTTTCTCCACAGTTAAAGCAGGTCACCTTGCTCTTGTCAAAGCCAAAAGTAGTGTCCTTAGTAGCAACCAAGTTTTGTCCGGTCTTCTTCACAAACTTCTTCGCCCTCCGGACAGCGCTTGCTAAGGCCCACATAATATCCATCCTCTCCAGTTCAGTCTCATCTACCTGCTCGTAGTCCTCATCTGCCAGATGGCAGTTTCCAATTTTCCCAGCAACAAGTCCATCATAGGAATGGACCACTGCTGCCAAGAGATCCATGTGCTCTCGAGCTACTTCTACTGTCACGTTTCCGAGATTCTCGGTCTTCAGTCTTGTAGCATTTGCTTCAGATCCAATATATTAGGTACTAGAAGACCCTGACGTTTCTGATCCTGAAGGAGAGGCTTGTGAAGGACCAGATGAGCTTGACACAAAGGCGGTCTGAAGAGGTGCTCCAGACGTCTTAACTTGAGGAGTGGCATTGTACAAAGCTGGATTCTGAGTGTACGAAGACTTCTGAGCACGGTACTTCATCCTAAGTGCTTCTTCTCGCAGCTTTAGAATGAAATCATTGATGTCCAACCTTGCTAGCAATCCATTCTGTCTCAGATTTGACACAAAAGAAGCCCATTTTTCTGGCAATCCATCTGCAAAATTTGACACTTTATCTTCCATGGTAGTTTTGACACCATGTGTGTGCAGCTCACTCATCAAATGGTAGAATCTATCAATGACACCGTCTAAACTCTCTTTTCCCATCGATGAGAAGTTGTCAAATTCTTTCTTTAACTCCTTAGCTTTAATGGCCTTCAACGAAGCATTCCCGTCATATCTTTTCTCCAGCTCATCCTATAACTTCTTGGCTTGCTTATTCTCAGAGTACTGGTGAAAAATATCCTTAGGGATAGACTGTGTTAGCAATGTATATACACTCTTTTCTGCATTATATTTAACTTTTTGTGCATCAATCATTCCTCCTAAAGTAAGTTTCACCCCATCAGCCCCCACCGGCATACTGTATCCCGTCTCAATAGCTTCCCACATATTTGGATCCACTCCATTGAGGTAGATCTCAAAACGTTGTTTCCAGTGGGGAAACTCATCTAACGTTATAAGCTTCGGGGGTTTATTATGATTCCCCACCTCACTCTCCAGTAGCAGTAAGTTCTGAATCCGTGAGTCCTTCCCCGCTGTAAACGCTGAAAACTGATCCTCCATCTCGATTAACTTTAAGTCTCTTAAACAATCTGTTAACTGGTGCGAATGGAATGATGCGAATGGGCAACCCGTGCGAATGAACTGTGCGACTGGTTCAATCGTCCGGCTGAACTAAGCGATTGGTCCAGTCGTGCGAATGAAACTGATGCGGATGAACAATGCGAACGGTTTGCTTAGTCGTACGAATGAAGATGTGACTGAGTCCAATCGTACGTCTGGGGGATGCAAATGAAGTCCAGTCATGCGATTGGGTCAATCGTGCGACTGAAGCTGCTGTATTTCGAAAATTTCTAGGTTTAACGTGTTTTGGCCGTAAAAACCCGAACTTTCACCAACCCTAATCGCCTTATGCCGGAGAAACAAAACTTGATGAGCAGGGGACATCCAAGACAACTTTTGACACAAAAAGATTGCGTTTTTAGTGAAAAAACACAACCATTGTATCAAAATTGATTGAATCACACGTAATCAAGAGCCAAAGCTCTGATACCACTTGTTAGGATCTGGTATTTGAATGAAATACCAACTGATTAACGTGTTAACCAAGCCAAATAGTGCAGAATCCTATTTGATTGGCGATCCAATCAGTGAGAACGCACGTAGAAACAATAAAGTATTGAATCTAACGTTAAGAATCGATTAGGAATCGATCTACAGCGTTCTATGAACTTGGAGTATGAACTTGGAGGCTTCTGGACGGCTAGGGTACGTCTGGAGTCGAATTGGAATGAATGCTTACGTTTTTCCACGAATTAGGTGGTATTTATAGGTTAGGGTTGCTCATTCGGGTGACTGAACCATTAGTATGGTTCAGTCGTGCGATTGAGCCATGCGGTTGATCCATTCGCACGACTGAGTGTTCAGTGGTGCGATTGAGCCAATCTCATGTTACAATCATACGACTGATCCAGTCTCCTGGTTCAGTCGTGCGACTGATTCATTCGCCTGAAGTTGTTCATGCGTATGGTCCATTCGCATGGGCCATTCGCATGAGCACTTCATTTTGCTAAGTTTGAATGTATTTATTAATATAACATTATGTGTATCAATTCAAACAATCACACACCTATATAACCAATTCAATATCAACTCATTAATGAAATATTAAACATTATAAATCACAATCAAACATCTCATTTCATTAATATCCCAACCATTACATAAGTGTAAGACAAACAAGACATATTACATTCATATCAGGATCTAGGTACATATGTATCAACAGTGGGCCTCTACATGCCATTGCCGGTTCCTTTGCAGCCATGGGTTGATATTAGCATGGATTTTGTGTTGGGGTTGCCGCGTACACAAAAGGGTAACGACTCTATCTTTGTTGTTGTTGACAGGTTTTCTAAGATGGTTCATTTTATTCCCTGTAAGAAGACAACTGATGTTGTTAATGTGGCACAACTTTTCTTTCGTGATGTGTATCACTTACATGGATTACCTTTTCTATTGTTTTGATCGGGATACCCGGTTTTTGAGTCACTTTTGGCGCAGTCTATGGAGGATGGTGAATACCCAACTCAGTTTCAGTAGTGCTTATCATCCACAAACAGATGGCCAAACTGAAGTTGTGAACCGTTCACTTGGTAATTTGCTGCGATGTCTAGTTGGTGATCATGTGAAAGCATAGGACCAGAAACTATACCAAGCTGAGTTTGCTCACAATCATGCTGTTAACCGAAGTACCGGGTTTAGTCCATTTCAGGTGGTTTATTCTTCTCAACCTCGAGGCCCACTTGATTTAATGTCACTTCCTGCATCTGGCTCCGTTCCCAAAAAGGTTCAAGATTTTGTGGAGGGATTGCATGAAGTTCATAAAGTTGTTCATCATCACTTGACCCAAGCGAATGCCAAGTACAAGAAAGCTGTTGATAAAAAACGAAGGCATGTTGATTTTGAAGAAGGTGACTTTGTTTGGGCTGTGCTAACTAAAGATCGTTTTTCAGTGGGGGAGTACAACAAGTTGTCTGCCAAAAAGATTGGTCCTGTTGAGATCGTGCAGAAGATAAATCCTAATGCCTATCGACTAAAGTTGCCTAGCCATATTCGGTGTTCTGATGTGTTTAATGTGAAACATTTGCTGCCATATCATGGTGATTCTTCTGATGATGAGGCCGTTGGGAATTCGAGGACAAATTTTGTCTACCCAGGGGGAATGATGTGGGCTCAATTGTGGATGAGCAAGCTTTAGCCTTTTTGGAGGCCCAAGATCGCTTATCCAAGGGCTTCACTAAAACGGCCATAAGTTGGGCTAGACGTCTCCGTTTTGGGCCTGCGACTATTCAAAACGACCGTCGGACCGAGGAGCCCATTTTCACAAAGAGCCGTAGGCGGTTTGGGTCATCGTTTCGGCCCAAAAACGGCTTATTTTAGGAATTATTTCAATTTTTGTCTTATTTTTACATTTTGTTGGACTTTGCTTTGGCTTTTCGGCCCATTTATGTTTTGTGGCCCATTCGAATGTTTTTGCCCATTCGATTGTAAGAATGGGAGAAAGTATTATTGAAGTTTATGAAAATTTGTTTTTCTCTCTATCACTGTGCGTGTAAGAGTGTAAACCCTGATTATCGATATTCTTTGTGAATCAACGATAGTTAGAAGAATTGTTCCTGGTATTCTCGTTGAATCAACAGGTCAATTATCTATCTCTCTGTTTCCGACTGCATCACTATGTATGATGAGCGTGCCGAGCTGGCACGAAGAGACGTTGTGGCTAGGAGTATAAACGACCAACTTAAAAAGCGTAGTGAAAAGTATGTGCTTTTAGATATTAGTCATAAACCTAGAGACGAAATTCTCTCTCATTTTCCTAATATTGCTGCTGAGTGCTTCAAGTATGAGTTAGATATAACCCGTGACCCGATTCCTATGGTTCCTGCTGCTCATTACATGTCGCAGGTTAGATTCTTTTCCTCTGTTTTTGACTTTTGTGGTCAAACAGACGAATTTTTCTACTTCATGTTTTGTATAGAATTTGCTATATTTAGCATTTACTTTTCTCTAAATGTGGTGCTCACATTAGTTTTCATAATGCCTGTTGTTAAAAAAAGTATTTAAAAATCAAACCCAAATTATTTTGATGTTCAAATTTGGTTTGTTTGACCTTAAAAGCCAAACTCAGAAGCAAGGTTGCTTGTATCTAGAGGGTTCAGTCTCAACTAATATATGCCAAAGCTGGTCAAACATGTAATATGAAATAAATAATCAGAAAAGAAACGCGTTGAAAGTTAGAAGTCACCGAAATTATACACAAGTGTTTCTGACCTCTTAACTTGGTAAACATGAAAGGGGTTGATTGGCTAAAAGGTCCCCTAAAGCATACTCATTGTTTACAACCTCCTAAATTGCTTTATTAATTTTCCGTTTCAATTTCCAACTGTAAAGATCCTTAGAGTAAGGTTTTTTATGATTTTTCTTAAAATCTAATAATTTCTGCACAACCGTATCCTTCAATAAGAAAGAGCAAGATCTGATCTTTGTTTACTTGAATGCATAGGTGAGGTTGCATGCACATGATTACATGGAGCGAACAGACTTGCTAGCAACTCATTACTAGAAGCACTGGTATTTGCATGCAGGGAAGTGAAGCCATCAATAGATCATATGAAAGGGTCCCATGTTGATCAAAGTGTTTCACGATGTTGGGACCCAAGCGTTGTTCCTATGCAGCTACAATGCACCATTCTGTACAAAATCATCAGGAGGACAAAGGAAGTATGAAAGGAACTACAGTCCATCATGTGGGAGTATGTTGGAATCCTTAGGTCCACCATAAGGCTAAAGGCGGCTGAGCAGAGGATCGGGGAACTGTAACTTGAATGGGAAGCTGATGTGGGCCCAAGTGTGGATGAGCAAGTTTTAGCCTTTTTGGAGGCCCAAGATCGCTTATCAAAAGGGACTTCACTGAAACGGTAATAACTTGGGCTAGAAGTCTCCGTTTTGGGCCTGCGACCAGTCAAAACGACCGTTGGACCGAGGAGCATGTTTTCACAAATAGCCATAGGCGGTTTGGGTCATCGTTTCGGCCAAAAAACGGCTTATTTTATGAGTTATTTCATTTTTGTCTTATTTTTACATTTTGTTGGACTTTACATTTGGCCCAGTTTTTGGCTCATTTATGTTTTGTGGCCCATTCAACTTTGGTTTTGTTTCTTTATATGCTTGTAAGAGATTGGTGAAATATTATAAAAGTTTATGAAAAAATCTGTTTTTCCTCTCTAGCACAGTGTGTGTTAGTGTGAATCCTGATTATCGGTATTCTTTGTGAATCAACGATAGTTAGAAGAGTTGTTCCTGGTATTCTCGTTGAATCAACAGGTTCAATTATCTATCTTTCTGTTTCCGACTGCATCAGAAGCTTACTTGTTTCAACAAGGGTGGGAACCAACAATGGTTGGGCTGGAGGTTTGTAAAATGAGGAACCTGTTTTGTTGTGCAAAACTCGTGGTGAGAAGTGCATTGAGTAGGCTTGAAAGTCGTGGGCTCCACTACAACATTGATTTCCCGCACCTTGACGAACAATCAAGATGGCCAACCATCATCGTACCTTCTTTGACAAGGAATAGAACTTGGAGTTCAAGACAACTGCGCAAGCAACAGACGTGTTAGCAAAAGCTGCAGAAAACCCTTTTGGACAAGAATATATTCATGTAACCAACAGAAATTTACAACAAAAGAAAGGTATATCTTTTTTTTAACATTATGTATAACTTTAAATAAATAAAATACAAGTCATATAGCAAGAGATGTTTCTCGCCGTTGGTAGTAATATACACTTGTTAGCATTACCAAATCAAGGGACTAAACATGTAATATAATCAAACCATATGAACCATTTGCCATTTGTATAATTTCTCTATATTCATTTATTTATATGTTTCCAAATTCAATTTATCAAAATTTAGACTCTTGGGCTGCTAACTTCATTGCATAACTAATGATTGCAAAATACATTTGTTTGAGAGACGAATTACATCATGTAGTTCTTTATGCCGCCAATCGTATTCAGTTATTTAAAGTGGTAATGAAAAATTTTAATACAGAGAAAGAAGATTATGTGCTTACAAGGAGTAGGGATAAATCGGAGCTCAGCAAGATGTAAAACAGATAAACAACCGTTGAACCCATACCCACTGTTGTCCATACCCACCAACAACAATTTCTCCACGCAATGACATACACGACGTAATCGATATCAATAGAAAATAAATCACTAGCCTTGTCGTCGTTGCATTCTTGGTATTGGATGGCATTACTCTGCTACCTCTATAGCCACCATCATCATCTTCATCTTCAATTCTTTAACCATCTCATGATGTCTCTGTAAATATTAGTTTAGGAAATTCTCTTTAAAAGAGATCTTCTCCAGGTTATATGATTCAAGAACTTCAAATAATTGTTGAATAAATGAAGAGTTTAAATTGGTGAAAATTCATCTAACACAATGGAGATGGAAGGGATAAATATTTCGCTTGAAGAATATTTGGATGTATAGTAGCCCATCTTTCATTAAGATGAAGAGCTTCACTTTCAAACAAGAGGATGATTGTTGGGTTTAACCGGAGTTGGGGGTATTTGAATATGAAAGCATGAATTTAACTAGTTTTATAGCATGTATGTAACACCCGGTTATTTATTATTTTGAAGCCGACGAAGGAAGAAAAAAATAAATAAATAAAGTCCAAAGTCGAAGGACCAAACTCACCAACGAAAGAAAGTCGGGTGAGTGGGAGTATATAAGGGAGAGGGTAGCCCTTACCCTCTCCCTCACACTCACAAATCAGCCAAAGAAAGAAGAAAAGAGAGAAAGAAGAGAAAAGAGGAAAAAGTGTCGGTTCGGGTTGGTTCGAGTGGCCAAAATCGTCGAGGAGCGAGTCAAATCGAAGCCCTTGTCGTTGTGCTCGTTTGTGTGAGTTCTAGGACCCCACTTTTACTTGTTTTCAACTGATTTTGGGGCTGGAAAGCATAAAAACCCGTTTTTGTATGTGTGTGTTTATGACCCATTTGGGTGTGTTGTGTGTGATGCGTTTAGAGTATGTTTCCGGGCTTGTGCGTGCTTGTATGGTGTTGTGGTATGCATTCATAAGGTCTAAGATGGTTGATTTAGGCTTAGAATAGGTTTGGATGAGCTTGGAGGCCGAAAATGGCAGATTGGGTTCGGGATGAACTCCTTTCTGCATCAGCTAGGGCTAGGCGACCGAATGGAGGCCATACGGCTGATTGAGAGGCGATTGAGGTTCATTCGCACGATTGAGGTTCATTCGCACGATTGAGGGTTCATTCGCACGATTGAGGTTCCATTCGTACGACTGAGGGTCCAGTCGCATAGGTGCTTAGTCGCATGAGTCCATTCGCACGAGGTCAGCCGCATAGGTGCTCATTCGCATTAGTTCCATCCGCATGAGGTCCATACGCACGACTGGGTGTCCATTCGCATAGATGTTCATCCGCATGAGTCCAATCGCATGATGTTCAATCGCATGGAGGCCATGCGACTGAAGGGTGTCCATACGCCCGAAGAGGGCTGTTGCACTCAAAGGAAAGTGTAGTTCGACTTCTGACTTTCGGGGGAAAGTGCAGATGTAAGTTTTGACGTAAAGGTTCCCGTAAGAGCATGTAAGATGATTGTTATGACCTTAGAGAGTATGTTGGGCATGATCATGATGATGATGTTGCATGTTTATGCATGTTATGTGTGTATGATGTTGCCCTGTATGATGATGATGACTATGTATGATATGTTCCTTATTTTGATGTTTTTTTATCTTTCTTGTGGCTTTACGTGTCGTGTTAATGAATGAATGCAGTATTATGTAACGTAGATAATGAAAGAGGAACATAAAGTAAGAATGCATGCATTATTGAATGATGAATAAACGAAGGAAAGGCTTACAAGCACATATATGAGGTGAGTAACTCTTTTGTTGCAAGAGACTCGGATAGCGTGCAATTGTTGAGATTGCCCATGAGGTGAGCAACCCTGTTGTTGCAAGAGACTTGGATAGCGTGCTATCATTGATATTGCCATGAGGTGAGCAACCCTGTTGTTGCAAGAGACTCGGATAGCGTGCTATCGTTGAGATTGGCAATGAGGTGAGCAACCCTATGGTTGCAACAGACTCAGATAGTGTGCAATCGTTGAGATTGCTAATGAGGTGAGCGACCCTGTCGTCGCGACAGACTCGGAAGAATGAACGTATGAAATGAACCAAAGTTAACGAATGTAATGAAAGATAATAATGATATTATCTGTGTATACGTATGATGTATGATCGCATGAGAAAAGGAATAGTTCTAATGAAAGTAAAGTATGTTTTATTATAAAACCAGAACTCACTCAGCAACGCTGACTTTTTTATGTGTTTCCAGTTGGCAGGTAATGTTGCTGAGGATGGCGTTGCGAGGCTACTCAGCTCTTTTTGATGGCATCCCTTTGTATAGGGCTTTTGTGATGTAATGCAACAATATATTTTGTAACTGATTAACGATGTATTATTTGGCAAAAGCTTTTATAACGTAATGAGATGTCTATTTTGATAATTCCGCTGCAATGTTTTATGAAAGTTAAATGTAATTATTTGTTATATGTGCGATGAATGACCAACTGTATGCGTCCCGGGAACGGGGCCTTACAATGTAACACAATATGACGTCATATATATAGGGGAGGGATCAAATGAAAACCATGCTTATAATTAAAAACCATAAAAACTAGGGGTTGCATATATGAAAGTACGTGTTACAAAGTGTATAACTAAGAGTTACATAATGTAGGAGTTATGTATATGTAAATACATGTTACCAAGTGTATAACTAGGAGTTGTGCACATGTAACTTATACAAGTTATGTATACGTAAGTCGTTTCGTAATCATTGTCGTTACTTGGAGTTTAAATTAAAAAATATATAATAATCTCAAAAGATAAGGTTGAAATTTACTTAAATATTTTTTAAACAATTAAAATGTTAAATTAATTATAAGTTATGTGATTGGATAGTGGTGGTTTTTACAGTTTTCAATTATAAACATGGTTTTCATTTGATCCCTTCCATATATATATATATATATATATATATATATATATATAGATATATATATATATATATATATATATATATATATATATATATATATATATATATATATATATATATATATATATATATATATATATATATATATATATATATATATATATATATATATATATATGGGCTTGTTTTTAATAAAGACTATCATGAATTGATAGTCAGACAACAAACGCAAAACAACAATAAACAGGACGGAAAGAAGTCACAGTTCTACAAATAAAACATACCAACATAGTTATGAAGATTTAATGAAAAAGGCGCATAACAGTCATGTAAGATGATAACATAGCAATATGTCTCGAATGTTTCCTAAAACAGTAATCTTATCTACACAATAAATCGTTTGGCTTCTTAATATTCCGCTTAGGCCTTTTATTTTCATGCGGTGGCGTTGAGGCGTCCTCGGGGCATGTCAAGTGAGTAACTATTGCTTCATCACAAGTAATGTCACGTGTAGGTATAGCCGAAATTACATCATGTTCATGGTCAACACTTGTCTGCAGATTTGACAAACACTTCAGAACATAATGCACAACAAATTATAATATCAAAGACTATTTTTAAGAAAATGATGTCTTAGTTGTAGTCAATGATAACTTTGAAATCCATGGGCCCCATAAAGCCTTGTCTGTCGTTTCTCATTCATCAGATGTGGTACGACTAAGAAACTCCTTGCCCTCATCAACCTCGTAACTTTCAAAATCATCTTGTTTGATATTGCTACCTGGAACACCGATAGATGTAATTTCTCTAGCAACCAATTCTAGTTTCCCCCCAATGTACTTTAACATCGTGAAACGACGAATATAATGAGGTTTCAAATTGTATTTATCAATTTTGATCCTAAGAACAACACTTCTAGCACGTAAAGCGTCAAAGAAATAATTTGTATCCAAAACGGATCATCAGCACCCTGAATCAGAGGAAAAAAACAGTAAAATTCACATAGACACACAATAACACTTGAAAAAGCGCACATAGAACACTCTCTAACTGCAACATGAATATCTAAATATGCCTAGGAAATATATGTCACACCCCGACCGATGGCGGAATCATCGGAGCGGATGAATATGAATCGATTGTTCATAGCTCATGGAATTAAATAAGTTAAGATAAAATTAAATGTCATTTTCACTGAATTATACTAAACAAATAATTCATTACAATACAATAAAGATTCAAACAACATAATAAAATCTTTAATTAATCTTGGTCCAAGTCTTATATGAGCTTGAAGAAGTCCTCAAAATAGCATCCTGAAACAGGTTAAAATACGGGCAACATATGATGTTGGTGAGTTCTCATGAATTTGTACATACATACAAATAATTTTTAAAAGACAATTCATGTCATAGGTTAAGAAATAATGCAAGAATATAGAAAGTATAATGGTACAATCAAACCTTGACAAAGATGGTCACAATAAGATATAACGATTAGCTAAGTGTACTTGGTTCCCATGATGAACAAGAATACGTCATCAAGAGCCGGAAATAACCTCGGCTTTAGCACCAAATAGGCTTGTCAAGCCCATAGATCTATGACGTCGCTAGGCTAGCATAGTTAATGATTGCTTTTACAAGATGACTATCATATAAGGCTCACAATTATCTCAAATAACCATGACAAAGTTTATAAACGAATTGCTCATTCATTACAAGTATTAAGATATTTTACAAGTGTGCATTTATACGGTTAACATGCTTTACCCCAAAAGGTGTGAAATAAAAATGAAAACGGGGTATGAAAAACTCACATTGTATAATGATGGTTGTAGAATACATAAGGAAGCTTGGATATTCAAGAGTCAAAGGTGATATCCTAAAGGGTAAAAAAACAATAACCTGAGGTCGGAATTCATTACAAGAAGTTAGGATGTTCAGAGAATGCCAAAAAGCAAAAGGTAGATTGAAAATAGATTATTGTACCAATTTTAGATTCTGGTGTCACACCCCAACCTTGACGGCGGAAACGTCGAGATGTGAGGGTTAAGATTGTTCACAGCCACATAACGCTATATTTAAATTGCAAATATTATTATCATAAGTATTTAAATGTAATACAACCATAAGTCACCATAAAGAAATAAGTTCAACATAACACAAACATAACATAATGTTTTATTTAATTAACTAGGTCCAAGTCCTAGTTTTATTGCAAGCTTCAAATGTCCACTTTAAACTTGGGGGTTTCCTGAAACATGATGAAAATAAAGAGTCAACTAAAAATAGTTGGTGAGTTTCCAAGTTTTCATACATAATAAGATTACAAGTAGCAATTCATGTCATGGATTATAAGCTAGTAAGGTTATAGAACACATATCGTTACAACCAAACCTCGACTTGATTACAAGTATATAAGATTGGCTAAGTGTATTTGGTTCCCTAGTGCACAAGCGTACGGCCCCTAGGAGTCGGCAATACCTCGACTTTAGCACCAAATAGGCTTGTCAGGCCCAAAGATCTAAGACGTCGCCAGGCTAGCAATAGTTAATGATTGTACTCAAACTATGTATCTCATATAAACACTTACAAAACACAAATAACCATGACCAAAAATAAGTAGAATTGCATGTGCATTACAAGTCTCAAATGTTTAAACGTGTATGTAATATAAGCATCATGTTTCACCCCAAATAAGTGTGAAATTATAAAAAGGGGACAAGGAAAACTCACATGGAAAATAATTATGTGATGAAGATTAATAATAAGAATGATATAGATCGTTCCAAGATGAATCTTCACAAGACACCTAATATATACATATTTACAAGATTTAAATTAACAATTTAACGTGAACTAGAATTCAATGTGAAGTTTGGGGCTTATATTTAACAAATGGATATCAATTATGTTTCCTTTGGAACAATTTATTTATATTTTATATAAAGAAGTGAAATAAGAATAACATTTATAATAATTTTGTAAGATTTATAAAATTTAAATAAAATTTAAATAAAGTTTTATAGCTAAATAAAATAAACACGATTTAAATAATAATCTTAAGGCAATGTTTGAGTTAATAATTTGTATCAATTAATCTAGTGGTTACCATCTAAAAAAGAAAATCATTAGTAAAAAGAAAAAAAAATTAAATAAAATGTAAAGGTATTTTTATAAATAATTTACAGAAAATAATTAATGATTTTAGAGTGTACAAAGTTTATAAAGTGATTTTTATAATTTTTAGAAATTTTTATATATATTTAAAATCACTAAATAACCTTTAAAAAGAAAATGGAGGTCGCCGGGTTCGAACCCGGGACCTCTAGGATGATATGTGTACAAGGAACCGGTAGACCAAGGCTCTCAGCCGCGTTCATAACCTGGTTCTAAATCTTAAAAACCATTGCGAATGAAAACCCCAAATTCCCATATAAACCCTAGAACCATGTTCGATCAAATTGAAGATCAATTCGAGTTTATTAGCCAAATTAATCATAGGGCTTTTGTTCATTAAGAAAAACCGAGGATTATGATGTGATTTACTCACTTGATTGAGATCGAATCGATGCCCTTTGGTGTAGAACAGGTCTCGGCCAAGAACCGAATTTGATGGATATGTAAAAGATGTTGGAAACCAAATTGAACTCGTGGGAAGCTTCGAATAGTGTTCTTGATGCAAAACCCCCAATCAATTGGAGTTTAAAACACTCGGAAGGTGGCTCTCGTTTAGCTTGCAGGTTTGCGACGAACAGGGTAATCGAACAAGATGAACTCGTGGGTTTCAGGTGTAATTGATAATTTCAACCGCTTGGACTTAGATACACGTTTGATTAGGTTTAGTTAATTGAGTTATAATTGAGTTTAATGCTCGAACGTTGGGTGATTACTTCTCGTCGGTTACTCGTCCCCAATCGGCCACAATAACCTCGTTTTAAACACAATTAAAGTTCATCATTGAGTTCGAATCAGTTACCCGAAGCTTTTGGCATCTTTCAATCTCGAAATTGAAGGTCAAACGGCCGTTTTTGGCCTTGCCGGCGCCGCGCCGGAGCTTCGCCGGCCGGCGGCCGGAAAAACGGGGTGAAGGGCGGTGGGTTGGGTTTTGTTTTTGATTAATTACAGAAATGGTCCCCCAAGTTTATTATTTATCATTTTATGCATAAAACACCTATTTAAAGTTTGTAAAATGACACAATGACCCCCTAAACTTTAATATAACTTGTTAAGTATTAATTGTTCAAGAATCCTTATTATTATATTATTATTATTATTATTATTATTATTATTATTATTATTATTATTATTATTATTATTATTATTATTATTATTATTATGGTTGATAATATTATTATTATCATTATTATTTTTATGATCATTAATACAATTAACATTGTTAATATTATTATTGTTATAATCATTACTATTTCATTAACTTATAAACTTAAAATTAAACAAGAAGTCATAAAAAGTCCACCACGTTTCATAATTAGCATAAATAACCATATAAAAATTAACACGGTTAACTTTTAATTAACAGAAAAATATGAGATGTTACAGTCTCCCCAACTTAAAAGAATTTCGTCCCGAAATTAAAAGAAATGAAACTATGCAAATAAGGACGGGTATTTCTTCTTCATATGCTCCTCACGTTCCCAAGTAAATTCGGCGCCTCGTTTATTCTCCCAACGAACCTTGACGATCGGGGTGGTTGTGGTTCTAGTTTTCTTCATTATACGATCCATGATCTCAACAGGTTTCTCGACAAAATGCAATGACTCGTCAATCTGGATGTCTTCCAGCGGAACATACAGACTTTCGTCAGCCAAGCATTTCCTCAAGTTTGAGACGTGAAACACAGGATGAACTCCACTAAGGTCGGAAGGTAGTTCCAGTTTATAAGCCACTTTCCCAATCCTTTTCAGGATTTTGAAAGGCCCTACAAATCTTGGAGCCAGTTTGCCCTTCTTTCCAAAGCGAACCACACCTTTCCACGGTGAAACCTTAAGAAGAACCATCTCCCCAACTTGGAATTCCAATGGCTTACGTCGCTTGTCAGCATAGCTCTTTTGTCGACTTCTCGCCACTTCAAGGTTCTTGCGAATGATAGAAACTTTATCGGTCGTCTCTTGTATAAGTTCAGGACCAGTGATGAAGTTTTCACCAATGTCGGTCCAACAGATCGGTGAACGACATTTACGACCATAAAGTGCTTCAAACGGTGCCATCTTGATACTCGAGTGGTAACTATTGTTATACGAAAATTCCGCTAGCGGTAGATGCGTATCCCAATCGCCACCAAAGTCAAGAACACAAAGGCGTAGCAAATCCTCCAAGGTTTGGATCGTTCGCTCGGTTTGACCATCAGTTTGAGGATGGTAAGCCGTGCTTAGATCTAGTTGTGTACCCAAGAGTTCTTGCATAGACGACCAAAAATGTGAAGTGAAGCGAGCATCTCGGTCGGATATGATGTGCAGAGGTACCCCATGACGACTTACAATCTCATCAACGTATATACGAGCTAACTTTGATGTTTTGTAAGTGTCACGTATGGGTATAAAATGCGCCGACTTGGTCAATCGGTCAACGATCACCCATATGCTATCATGTCCTCGAGAGGTTCGGGGTAGCTTTGTTATGAAGTCCATGGATATGTGTTCCCACTTCCACATAGGAATCTCGGGTTGCTCAAGTAATCCACTTGGACGTTGATGTTCGGCTTTAACCTTCGTACACGTGAGACACTTAGCTACATAAGTCGCTATGTCTTTCTTCATTCCAGGCCACCAATATTGACCACGTAGGTCCATATACATCTTATCGGAGCCAGGATGAATAGAATAACGACTTTGATGAGCTTCGTTCATGATGAAGGTACGGAGGTTATCGCGATTTGGAATCCAAATTCGATTGGCGAAGTACATCAACCCATTGGGTTTCGTTTCCAATCGGGTTAGAAGATTATGCTCCAATTCATCCTTCATTCTTCCTTCTCGTTGTACCATTTGTTGAGCCTCCAGGATACTAGACTCGATGTCACTATCTATCCTCAGGTTTTGTAGCAATACGGTGGTCTCGTTGACATCAAGTCGGATCTCAGTATCGAACTCACCCAAAGTATCAAACCATTGTCGTCGATCGCGAATTTCTTGGAATGAGATCATCTTGTTGTGAATCTTTCGGCTTAGAGCGTCGGCTACAACGTTTGCTTTACCAGGATGGTAACGAATGTCACAATCGTAATCACTAATCAACTCCACCCAACGACGTTGTCTCATATTGAGATCTTTTTGATTGAAAACGTGTTGAAGGCTTTTGTGATCGGTGTAGACTATACATTGCGTACCATACAGGTAGTGTCTCCAAATCTTCAAAGCAAAGACAACAGCACCAAGCTCGAGATCGTGTGTTGTGTAATTCACCTCGTGAACTTCAATTGTCTCGATGCATAAGCTATGACCTTCCCTCGTTGCATGAGAACACAACCAAGGCCTTGTTTAGATGCATCACAATACACGGTGAAATCGTCGTTTCCATCGGGTAAGGTCAAGATAGGAGCATTGCACAACTTGTGCTTTAACGCTTCAAAAGCTTCTTCTTGCTCGGGACCCCACTCGAATGGTTTATTCTTTTGTGTCAAAGTAGTGAGCGGTTTCGCGATCCTCGAGAAGTTGGCAATGAATCGCCGATAATAACCAGCAAGACCAAGAAAAGAACGAACTTCGGTAGGAGTTGTAGGAACACACCAATTCTTCACAGCTTCCACCTTTGCAGGATCAACGTGAATTCCTTGGCTATTCACCACGTGTCCTAGAAATTGAACTTCCTCGAGCCAGAAATCACACTTCGAGAACTTCGCGTACAATTGCTCTTTCTTTAACAACTCAAGAACCAATCTCAAATGTAGTTCATGATCGGTGTTGGACTTGGAATAGATAAGTATGTCATCAATGAAGACGATCACAAACTTGTCTAGATAAGGCTTGCATACTCGGTTCATGAGATCCATGAAGACAGCAGGAGCATTGGTTAAACCAAAAGGCATCACCATAAACTCATAGTGCCCATATCGAGTACGGAACGCGGTCTTTGGGATATCATCATCATGGACTCGCAATTGATGATAACCAGAACGTAAGTCGATCTTCGAGAAGATAGCAGCTCCTTGAAGTTGGTCAAACAAATCATCGATACGAGGAAGAGGATAACGGTTCTTGATGGTAAGCTTGTTAAGCTCACGATAATCGATGCACATACGAAACGTTCCATCTTTCTTCTTCACGAATAGTACAGGTGCACCCCAAGGCGAAGAACTAGGACGGATGAAACCCTTCTCGGATAACTCTTGAAGTTGACTAGAGAGTTCTTGCATTTCCGATGGTGCAAGTCGATATGGTGACTTAGCCACGGGGTTTGCTCCAGGTATCAAGTCAATTTTAAACTCGACTTCACGCACGGGAGGTAAACCACTAAGGTCATCGGGAAATACCTCAGGAAAGTCTCGTACGATAGGGACATCCTTAAGTTCTTTCCCTTTGACTTTTGTGTTGACCACGTAAGCCAAGAAGGCCATATACTTCTTGCTTAAGCACTTTCGGGCTTGAGTGCAAGACATGAGTTTAAGCCCTTTGGAAGATTTTTCACCGAACACTTTCAAAGTATCTCCAGAGGGTAACGGTATGCGAATGCACTTCTCGAAACAAATGATCTCGGCATGGTGTTTGGCTAACCAATCCATACCAATGATGACGTCGAAACTTCCAAGTTTCATAGGGATAAGATCGATAAGAAAATCATGCGTGTCAAGGTTTAAGATGCAATCACGAATAACGATGTCAACGGTGATCGGTTCTCCATCGGCGACTTCAACGGTAAGAGGTCTTTCTAGTTTCGTATGTGGCTTAGCAAGTATGGATTCAAACTCTAACGAAACAAAACTCTTATCGGCTCCAGAATCAAATAGGACATAGGCATAAGTTTTATTAATAAGGAACATACCTGTTCAATTTTAAGGGTATTTAACGACATATGCAACACATGAAATGAATTAGGTCACAAAAGTTAAAGGTAAGTGAACATACCATTCACCACATCGTTGTTTGCTTGTGCTTGATTCGCGTTGATGTTGAAAGCACGACCACGGGCTTGTGGAACATTACCCACAAGACGGGGGCATTGTGGGCGAAAATGACCAGGTTCCCCACAGTTGTAGCAAACACGATTTGTGACCACGGCGGCGTTGTTGTTAGGTGCACGGTGACAAGTCGCCACCAAGTGACCATATTTACCGCATAAGGTACAGATACGGCATGGTTGATTTCCCGGGTGATGGTACCTACAAATGTTGCACATAGGCTGAGGACCAGCATAAGCCCTAGCCCCAGGCACTTGTGCCACAGGTGCAGCCGCAGGTACAAGTTGTCTTTGGGGTTGTTTAGGTGCAGCCACAGCATAGTTGCGCGCCGGTGTGAACTTGCGCTTCTTGTTGTTGTTGTTGTTGTTGTTGTAAGACGGTTCAGCTTTGGTCTCCTTAACAGCCTCAGTAGCCGTCTTCTCTACCTTCTTTGCACCCTTTACAGACATGGTGCCCGCTCGTATATGGTTCTCGGTGAGTTGAGCGGTGATAGTAATAGCTTCTTCTAAAGTTGTGGGTCGGCTACCCACCACAGCATCTTGAATTTGGGGTGGTACACCCTTAATGAACTTCTCGATGTTGCGGGGGACAGTGTCGACCATGTGAGGCAGCAATAAACTCAACTCATGATGCCTAGTTGAGTAGGCCAAATGATCACCATCATTTTGCTTCAAGTTCCAAAACTCTTCCTCCAACTTTTGCAACTCACTTCGTGGGCAGAACTTCGCGATGGCGATGTTCTTGAACTCCTCCCAAGTAAGTGCTTGCACGGCTTCGGGTCCACGGTTCCTCTTCTCGCTATTCCACCAGGTAAGTGCCCTTTGTTGGAGCACACTAGTAGCATAACGAACCTTGAGTGCCTCGGGACACTCACAATTGATAAAAGTATTCTCCATGCTTTCGAACCACTCAAGAAGACCAGTGGCTCCTTCCTTGCCACTAAAACTAGTGGGCTTGCAAGAACTAAAGTGTTTGAAGGTGCAAGTTCGATTGTTCCCGTTTTGGTTGTTCCCATTTTGGTTGTTGCTGTTCTCTCCATGACCATTACCATTGTTGCTACCATTGGTCAGTAAGGTGCTATTAAGTTCAGCAACCATGGTCGGGATGACAGTAGCCATTTGACGAGCAATCATGGCGGCTAGTTAACGATCGGAACTTCCCGCTTTCCATGATGACGAGACAGGCTGGAATATATAAAATGAGTTAGATACGAGAATGAATGGAATAACAGGGTCATAGTTCAACAAGGATAAGGCTAAAGTTGTAAGGCACATGGAATGGTTCCATTGGTAGCGCATTACCATTTGGAAACGTTGACACGTCAAGGTAAGTTGACCCACTTGCCTTAGAAATTTGTGTATGTTGACCATAGTTTTATCACTCATCCCAGAAATCCCCAGGTAAGCATACTAGTCCCGTAGGATTTATGCGATATGCTTGCTTAGCCCGAGGGCCTTTTGCCAGGAAATCCAGAATACAGGTGTCTATGTGTCACACAAATATCTTAGGTTCATGGAATCAAAACCTTGATGAGATTTTACATAGATTAGACATAAGTCTAAGGATTCAAGTCATAAGCATAAGTATACAATCCACGTGTCGACGAGAATAAGATTAAGAAGTTTCATTTTTTTCGGGGAGAGTCAAAGTGTCAAAGGTAAGTTTAGGGAGACAAGTAACTACGTTTAAACAATTACAAGGCAAACCTATGCTAAGGCATCAAGTTGCACATAAGTAAAGTATAGCATTATGTAGCATGTAACAATATATATTACCATGAATATAAATATTATTCTAAGAGGTTCATGCATAAGCTATAGTCTAGGTCACCATTTCTAATAACCTAAATCCCTATAGTTATGGGCTCTGATACCATCTGTCACACCCCAACCTTGACGGCGGAAACGTCGAGATGTGAGGGTTAAGATTGTTCACAGCCACATAACGCTATATTTAAATTGCAAATATTATTATCATAAGTATTTAAATGTAATACAACCATAAGTCACCATAAAGAAATAAGTTCAACATAACACAAACATAACATAATGTTTTATTTAATTAACTAGGTCCAAGTCCTAGTTTTATTGCAAGCTTCAAATGTCCACTTTAAACTTGGGATTTCCTGAAACATGATGAAAATAAAGAGTCAACTAAAAAAGTTGGTGAGTTCCCAAGTTTTCATACATAATAAGATTACAAGTAGCAATTCATGTCATGGATTATAAGCTAGTAAGGTTATAGAACACATATCGTTACAACCAAACCTCGACTTGATTACAAGTATATAAGATTGGCTAAGTGTATTTGGTTCCCTAGTGCACAAGCGTACGGCCCCTAGGAGTCGGCAATACATCGACTTTAGCACCAAATAGGCTTGTCAGGCCCAAAGATCTAAGACGTCGCCAGGCTAGCAATAGTTAATGATTGTACTCAAACTATGTATCTCATATAAACACTTACAAAACACAAATAACCATGACCAAAAATAAGTAGAATTGCATGTGCATTACAAGTCTCAAATGTTTAAACGTGTATGTAATATAAGCATCATGTTTCACCCAAAAAGTGTGAAATTATAAAAAGGGGACAAGGAAAACTCACATGGAAAATAATTATGTGATGAAGATTAATAATAAGAATGATATAGATCGTTCCAAGATGAATCTTCACAAGACACCTAATATATACATATTTACAAGATTTAAATTAACAATTTAACGTGAACTAGAATTCAATGTGAAGTTTGGGGCTTATATTTAACAAATGGATATCAATTATGTTTCCTTTGGAACAATTTATTTATATTTTATATAAAGAAGTGAAATAAGAATAACATTTATAATAATTTTGTAAGATTTATAAAATTTAAATAAAATTTAAATAAAGTTTTATAGCTAAATAAAATAAACACGATTTAAATAATAATCTAAAGGCAATGTTTGAGTTAATAATTTGTATCAATTAATCTAGTGGTTACCATCTAAAAAAGAAAATCATTAGTAAAAAGAAAAAAAATTAAATAAAATGTAAAGGTATTTTTATAAATAATTTACAGAAAATAATTTAATGATTTTAGAGTGTACAAAGTTTATAAAGTGATTTTTATAATTTTTAGAAATTTTTATATATATTTAAAATCACTAAATAACCTTTAAAAAGAAAATGGAGGTCGCTGGGTTCGAACCCGGGACCTCTAGGATGATATGTGTACAAGGAACCGGTAGACCAAGGCTCTCAGCCGCGTTCATAACCTGGTTCTAAATCTCAAAAAAAAATTTCGAATGAAAACCCCAAATTCCCATATAAACCCTAGAACCATGTTCGATCAAATTGAAGATCAATTCGAGTTTATTAGCCAAATTAATCATAGGGCTTTTGTTCATAAGAAAAACCGAGGATTATGATGTGATTTACTCACTTGATTGAGATCGAATCGATGCCCTTTGGTGTAGAACAGGTCTCGGCCAAGAACCGAATTTGATGGATATGTAAAAGATGTTGGAACCAAATTGAACTCGTGGGAAGCTTCGAATAGTGTTCTTGATGCAAAACCCCCAATCAATTGGAGTTTAAAACACTCGGAAGGTGGCTCTCGTTTAGCTTGCAGGTTTGCGACGAACAGGGTAATCGAACAAGATGAACTCGTGGGTTTCAGGTGTAATTGATAATTTCAACCGCTTGGACTTAGATACACGTTTGATTAGGTTTAGTTAATTGAGTTATAATTGAGTTTTAATGCTCGAACGTTGGGTGATTACTTCTCGTCGGTTACTCGTCCCCAATCGACCACAATAACCTCGTTTTAAACACAATTAAAGTTTATCATTGAGTTCGAATCAGTTACCCGAAGCTTTTGGCATCTTTCAATCTCGAAATTGAAGGTCAAACGGCCGTTTTTGCCTTGCCGGCGCCGCGCCGGAGCTTCGCCGGCCGGCGGCCGGAAAAACGGGGTGAAGGGCGGTGGGTTGGGTTTTGTTTTTGATTAATTACAGAAATGGTCCCCCAAGTTTATTATTTATCATTTTATGCATAAAACACCTATTTAAAGTTTGTAAAATGACACAATGACCCCTAAACTTTAATATAACTTGTTAAGTATTAATTGTTCAAGAATCCTTATTATTATTATTATTATTATTATTATTATTATTATTATTATTATTATTATTATTATTATTATTATTATATTATTATTATTATTATTATTATTATTTATTATTATGGTTGATAATATTATTATTATCATTATTATTTTTATGATCATTAATACAATTAACATTGTTAATATTATTATTGTTATAATCATTACTATTTCATTAACTTATAAACTTAAAATTAAACAAGAAGTCATAAAAAGTCCACCACGTTTCATAATTAGCATAAATAACCATATAAAAATTAACACGGTTAACTTTTAATTAACAGAAAAATATGAGATGTTACATCTGGACAGAATGTTTGGTACGTATTTAAACACGTTTTTAAACTAGCAAAAAGTTACATAAAATTATAAAAATTAAAGTTGGCTAGTTCAGATTCTCCCGGTCAATTTTTGTTCAGAAACATTTTTATGAAAAGATCCGTAAATAGGTCAAAACAGCAGCACAAGACAGAAGGTGCTGAAATGCGCCCTTATCTTGTGAAGGCTATTGTTGAGTCGTCCAATTGAGTTTAAAGATGTATAAACCATCGTTAAAATTTATTTAATGAGCTTAATATTGGGGTCTGAGTTTACTCAAATTTAGTTTGTTATGATCAAGTTATGGTTAGTTGAAGTCGGACTGTATTCTGTCAACATTTAGTAAGGCACTTATGTGCACTTTTAAATTGCTAAAGCATGAAACGGGAAAGAATAAATTTATTATGTCGGTATATGGTATAGTAGACTTCATTTGATTTATAAAAATATGCCGACTTTGGCATAGCCATCATTTAGAGAAACAATCTTGTGGAATAACCGAATGCGACGACATAGCCGTCCATACGCAAACGAGATTCTTTGTTTACGTTAGCGTGTACTTAGTTTGATTTAAAAATGTTGATGATTGTTATAAGATTATTTAATGCTAGAATGTTAATGATCAAATGATAATGATTAAATTTAAAAGAGATTTAGTAGAAGAAAAAATAAAAATAAGAACATGAGAACAATTAAATGTTAGGATGATTAGAATAATATAGATATACATATATAAAAGCAATTATAAGGTTACCTTAGTATTAGAAACTTCTTGAAATTACTTGTAAAATAAAATTCTTGAATTTGATCAAAACCAAAGGATGAAAGAAAGATATGTGAGTGAGATTTTTAGAGAATGAGCAAATAAAAAATGAGGCCTAAAGCTTGCTTTTATAGTTGAGGTTAGGATGAGGTTATAAATTTGTTAATGGTGAGTTACAAGTCTTTTAAAAGGGGGTTATGATTGGAATTTGAAATAAATATAAGATTAAATAATTTAAATAAATAAAAGAATAATTACAATTTAAACTTTAAATTTATTAAGACTTTAATTTAACAACTTATTTTTTTATAAAATCTTTATAGACTTTATAAATCTTACAGGAACTCGTAATTTGATTATTATTTTAGTTGAATATTTTAAAATCTTATAGATATTAATTACCTTTTAACATTTATAAAATTTATTTTATAAATTATAAAATTTAAGTTAAATTGATTAAGTGACACATTATTATATTTGAAACATAAAAATATATAAATGACTAAATAATGAATTTGATTTACAAGATTGACTTAAATGGGTTTGGGTTTTGGTTTCTAATTTGAAAATGGGTCGGATGTTACAGTCTCCTCCACTTTTGGAAATTTCGTCCTGAAATTTAATCACAAACCGATTGATTTAAATAAATATTTTGATTTTGTTTCATGATCCAAAGTGATCTATGGGAAAACGTTTAAACTTAATGAGTTTTGGCTACGTTTGAGTTTTCATAATTTATGATTTCAGAGGTTACTTGACATGTGGATAGACTCATCACTTTGATTGGATTTTTGGTTTACAAGCTTTTGCATTTCAAATTATATACGACGATAGATTGGTTTTGTCCACGTATTAGTACAAGGCACAAAATCAATATGAAACTCAAATTGACGATAATAAAAATGATGTTTAAGACACTTTTGATGCTATAAAATTTCAGAAACTAAAAATCAAGACTATGATGATGCAAAATAACAATGAGAAGTTCCAAGTGTAACGGATCGGTTCACAAACCAAAGAGAATATGTTGACTTATCAAAGCATTTGGTCAACCATAACCTAATGAAAACATACGTACCTATAAGAGGACATTCACCTCAAGGGTGCCCAGGTAAGGTAAACGGATCCATCGGTTAATTTTGATTTATATGAATACATTGACTAAACAGAACACCTCGAGATACAGACATCCCACTCTTCAAGCATTACATGTTTTCAGTTATAGGACACAAACTTTGACAAGATTTGAAAACCATGAATAATAATTCAAAATTTGAAATTTGAAAACCATTAATCTTAGGCACGGGTGTCTTAGAATATGATTTGAGAATCGTGTGTGCATTGATAAGAATCAATGTATAAGGAAATATCATGTAAGGCATACAATCACATAATCATGTCTAAGCATATAAGGCACATAAAATCTTATCTAAGCATATACATGAGAGGACTCATGTGTAAGGGTACATAGTTATAGTCTAGGTCATTCCATTTCTAATAACCTAATACCCTAAAACCATGGCTTTGTTACCAATCTGTCACACCCCGCCCGACGGCGGAATCAGCGGAGCGGACGAATATGAATCGATTGTTCATAGCTTATGGAATTAAATAAGTTAAATAATATTAAATGCCAATTTCATTTTATAATACTAAACAAATAAATCATTACAATACAATAAAGATTCAAACAATATAATAAAATCTTTAATTAATCTAGGTCCAAGTCCTATATGAGCATGAAGAAGTCTTCAAAATAACATCCTAAAACATGTTAAATATACGGTCAACATATGATTTTGGTGAGTTCCCATGAATTTGTACATACATACAAATAATTTTTAAAAGGCAATTCATGTCATAGGTTAAGAAATAATACAAGAATATAGATAGCATAATGATACAATCAAACCTTGACAAAGATTGCCACAATAAGATATAACGATTAGCTAAGTGTACTTGGTTCCCATGATGAACAAGAATACGTCATCAGGAGCCGGAAATAACCTCAGCTTTAGCACCAAATAGGCTTGTCAAGCCCATAGATCTATGATGTCGCTAGGCTAGCATAGTTAATGATTGCTTTTACAAGATGACTATCATATAAGGCTCATAATTATCTCAAATAACCATGACAAAGTTTATAAACGATTTGCTCGTGCATTACAAGTATTAAGATATTTTACAAGTGTGCATTTATACGGTTAACATGCTTCACCCCAAAAGGTGTGAAATAAAAATGAAAACGGGGTATGGAAAACTCACATTGTATAATGATGGTTGTATAGTACATAAGGAAGCTTGGATGTTCAAGAGTCAAAGGTGATGTCCTAAAGGGTAAAAAAAATAACTTGAGGTTGGAATTCATTACAAGAAGTTAGGATGTTCAGATAATACCAAAAAGCAAAGGTAGATTGAAAAAGGATTATTGTACCAATTTTAGATTCTGGACAGAATGTTTGGTACGTATTTGAACAGGTTTTTAAATAGCAAACAGTTACATAAAATTATAAAAATTAAAGTTGGCTAGTTCAGTTTCTCCCGGTCATTTTTGTTCAGAAATATTTTTATGAAAAGATCCGTAAATTGGTCAAAACAGCAACACAAGACAGAAGGTGCTGAAATGCGCACTTATCTTGTGAAGTTTATTGTTGAGTCGTCCAATTGAGTTTAAAGACATATAAACCATCGTTAAAAAGTTAATTCAATGAGATTAATATTGGAGTCTGAGTTTACTCAAATTTTGTTTGTTATGATCAAGTTATGGTTAGTTGAAGTCAGACTATATTATGTCAACATTTAGTAAGGCACTTATATGCACTTTTAATATTACTAAAGCATGAAACGGGTTAGATTAAATTTATTATGTCAGTATATGGTATAGTAGACTTTATTTGATTTATAAAAAATATTTCAAGACTTTGGCATAGCCATCATTTAGAGAAACAATCTTGTAGAATAACCGAATGCGGCGGCATAGCCGTCCATATGCAAACGTGATTCTTTGTTTTCGTTAGCGTGTACTTAGTTTGATTTAAAAATGTTAGTGATTGTTATAAGGTTATTGAATGCTATAATGTTAATGATCAAATGATAATGATTATATTTAAAAGATATTTAGTAGAAAAAAGAATAAAATAAGAACATGAGAACAATTAAATGTTAGGATGATTAGAACAATATAGATATAAATAATATAAAAGCAGTTATAAGGTTACCTTAGTATTAGAACTTCTTGAAATTACTTGTAAAAGAAAATTTTTGAATTTGATCAAAACCAAAGGTTGAAAGAAAGATATGTGAGTGAGATTTTTGGAGAATGAGCAAATGAAAAGTGAGTCCTAAAGTTTGTTTTTATAGTTGAGGTTAGGAGGAGGTTACGAATGGTGTTTATAGTGAGTTACACGTCTTATAAAAGGGGTTATGATTGGAATTTAAAATAAATATAAGATTAAATAATTTAAATAAATAAAAGAATAATTACAATTTAAAGTTTAAACTTATTAAGACTTTAATTTAACAACTTATTTTTTTATAAAATCTTTATAGGCTTTATAAATCTTACAAGAACTTGTAATTTGATTATTTATTTTAGTTGAATATTTTAAAATCTTATAGATATTAATTACCTTATAACATTAATAAAATTTATTTTATAAATTATAGAATTTAAGTTAAATTTATTAAGTGACACATTTATCATATTTGGAACATAAAAATATATAAAATGACTAAATAATAAATTTGATTTACAAGATTGACTTAACGGGTTTGGGATTGGCTTTTGGTTTCTAATTTGAAAATGGGTCGGATGTTACAATAACATGCGATATAAGCATATTTAAGTTATATGAAAAATAACTCAAATAACTCTTAACAACTAAAAAATCTACATTTATGAAGAAGAGCGATAGCAACATCATCTACATTTCTGTGCAATCTACATGTGATATAAACATATTTAAGTTATATGAGCGATAGCGATAGCGACCCACGACCGCCACCGATTGCACAGAATCATTTGACGCCCTACCCACTGCCCGCCTATCGCCCTACCCTCTGACAACCGATCATGTCGTCATTGTTGTCGACAACCGCCGCTGACCGCACCCACAACCAAGCACTGACTGTTGTTGCTGAACCGCGTCAGTTTAAGATGCTTTTCGGCGGCATGCATTATCGGTTGGTGGTAGTAACGATAGCGGAGGGTTACGATCTGTTGTTGATGACAGTTGCGGTCATTGGCGGCAGTCGATTGTTGGTGATGAGGGCACACGATCGGTGGATGTTAGCGATGATGAGTGGTGGTAGCGGTTTGTAATTAATGATAAATTCTAATTTTTTATGAGTGTTTTTATCACTAAAATGCATTTGGAATTTAAATTTTTTTGATAGATTTTAAAAATCTTGAATTTCAAATCCAGTTCCTTCTAATTTCAGTTCAAAATTAAATTCGAATTTAAAATTTAATTCCAACACATTTCGCGAACCAAACGCCCACTTAATTCTTTCTAAGTGCTTTCAAATAATAATCTAATTATATTAGACTAATTATACCCGATAAAATCATGGCTCAATTAACCAGTCTAATCAAATTATATTTGATCCAATGCAATTTTCAAATTACATATATTAATCATACATATAGAATTCTTGATTATATATAAACTAGTAAGAAGACTCTCATGTTACGGTAGAAAATTGAGGTTAAAATCACAAATGCAATTAGCTATATCTTTATTATGATATGCATTTTTGTTTTTAACAAATTTGGTTGATTAAGTGAAAACCACTGATGAGGTCTAGGCAACATGTATTAAAGGCTAGACCAATCAAAATCAGAGTTGAGAATTTAATAACAATTTTAATCTGGGCCGGTCCTGAGAATTTTAATGCCCTGGACGAGCCGGAAAAAAAGGCCCCCGGCCCTAACGACTTAAATTATATAAACTATTTTTTTTAATGAAAACAAATGTTTTAGCAATAAACATAACAATATCATAGTATTACAATGACATACCGTAATAGTTAACCAATAACTCGTGAAGCTCTCCTAGCATTCTTGATAGCAAATTGGTTTATAACATCTTCGTAGTTTATAGTCTCTAATATTTCGCTTTCGATAGCTATCATCGACAATCCGCTAAGTCTTTCTTGGGACATCGTGGATCGTAGGTAAGATTTCAATAACTTCAACTTTGAAAAACTCCTTTCTGCAGATGCCACCGTCACTGGAATAGTCAACAATATTCTATATGCAATGCTTGCATTGTGGAAATAATCAAGTTCTTTTAAATGCTTCAAAACATCAGAAGGGTTGCTAAATTCACCGGTTTGTGATGTGTTAAATAACTTCAACTCCATATAAAGTTCATCACCATCAATATCCAATCTATCTTCAAACTTGAGTGCATTTTCAAGAAGACAACAAGACAACTTAAGATCTTTATCTTCAATTCCCCTCAACTTATGTGGAAACAAAAAACCAAATAGCTTTTCATACTCTTTGAATTGTTCAAATCTTGTCTCAAGAGAAGTACAAGCCTGATCAACAATATATAAGAAATAATTGACTATAAAATTTTCTTCAGCGGTAAAAGAAGCTTCTTGGGTACTTGAACTCTCATCAAAACTTTTTTCCTTTGAATCAAACGCTTTTGTGTAAATATCAGATCGATACCCATTTCACTAGCAATCTCCTTAGCTTCATCAATTGCTTTTGAAAAACCAGTTTCTCTATAATCCTTGAAGTACTCAATTAGTCTGTTTATTTCTTTAATAGCGATATCCAAATGCATATCCTTAGATTGTAACTTTTTGCTTACTATATTCACCTGGTTTAATACTTGATAACAGATAACAATTGATACTAAAAAATCAAATTCACCAAGTTCTTTTTCTGCTAGTGATTTTGCTTCGCTTGCAACTGCAGCATCATTATCTTTTTCTCCAACTTCAAGTAAAGCTTCTCTAATATCTACAAGCTGCATTTTAATAGCTTTGACACTCTCAACACGACTTTCCCAACGAGTTTGAGATAATGATTTAAGACTCCAACCTTTAACATTATCTTTCAAAATTTGCCACCGATTAATAGAATTCGCAAAGATAGTATAAATTCGTTGGATGAGTCCAAAAAAACTCTTACCTTTAACACAACTGTTAGCCATATCATATAATATAAGATTAAGAGAATGACAACCACAAGTAGTGTAAAATGCTCTAGGATTTATATCTAAAAATCTCTTTTGCACTCCTTGGTGTTTTCCTTTCATGTTTGCCCCATTGTCATAGCCTTGACCACGCATATTACTAATTTCAAGGCCAAGAGACTTTAACTCCTCAAGTGTAATATCAAATAGACCTTTTCCCGTGGTATCATTAACATTCAAAAACCCTAAAAAGGACTCTTCAACAGTAACAGAATTAGATGAGAACTTTAAATACCTCACTATTATGGACATCTGTTCTTGACGACTTGAATCAGGAGTACAATCTAGTATGATTAAGTAGTACTTTGCCTCCACTATCTTCTTGATGATTTCGTTTTTAATTTCTTGAGCTAGCAAAAGTATCAACTCGTTTTGAATCTTGTGTCCAAGATAATGCACATGAAGCTCATCATTGTGATCCGTCGCACATGCTCTTTGATAACCGGATCAAACTCTTCCAACATTTCAATGAGACCCAAGAAATTTCCATTACCTTTTAAATACAATTAACAATTAAGAAGTGAAATCAGTTATAACAATTAACATATAAGTATTTGGTGAAAATGAAACAAAATAAAAATTTATCATTACCTTTTAGATACAACTTTTCTTTTGATCCACGAAATGCTAAATTATGTTTAGCAAGAAACTTCACTAGTGCAATGATTCTTAAAGGACTTCTTTCCAGTAATCTCTTTCTTTTTTGAATTGCTCGTATTGAACTTTATCAATTGTTTCGTTCAACTTCAATCTTCTACGCATATCAAACCACTTATTCATATTTATGAGATGATCCAAAGAAATTTCATGTTCTTTGACTCTAGTGGAAGCATGGTGCCAATCTGCATAACCTACACCATCTAATTTACCTTTCGGAGCCCTTTTTCTAAACACTTTACAACAGAAACAAAACATCTTGTCTACCTCTATCGAATATACAAGCCAGTCTCTATCACATTTCTCCATATTTGATAAGGTTCTCGTGTATAAAGTTTTAGAAAATCGCCTACCATTTGAATCGTAGGGACCATACACAATGTTAGGATCTCTTGTAGGACCTTTCTCGACCAAAAGTTTAATCTCATCAGAATTAAGTGCTTCCCACCTTCTTGGATCAAATATATCAACAGGATTACGCTTAACATGTACGTGCTCTTCATTCATATCAGGCTCAACATTCTCTTCTACATTTTTTGCTCTTCAACATAAGGATGTTCTTGCTCTTCAACAACAAGTTCTGGTTCAACTTCCATATGCTCTTGTTGATCTTCAACATGTTCTGGTTCAACTTCCACATGCTCTTGTTGATCTTCAACATGTTCTTGCTCTTCAACAGAAGGATCTAACTGGTGCACAAACTTACGCATAGCACAGTTTGAGACTTTATGAATTCTTTAACCTGAGCTTGCCTTTTACGTTTTTGAGAACCGAATTTTGTTTAGGAGCCATGAATTCTAAAAAAATCCATTCGAAACCATTAAGATATTAACAAATAATAATTAGCAAATAGCAATAAATTATTACTCAATTTTAAGTTCTAACATTTATATTCTAAATTTCTAAAAATAACCCAATTCTAAGTTCTAATATATAAATTCTAACGAAACACATAAATAATATTATTATATAATTATACAAACCCTAAATACCCTAGTATAGAAAACAAACTAAATTAAAACACACTAAAAAGAAACAAATAGTCAATACCTTGGAATAGCGATTCGGTGTACGGTAGACTTTGGCTCTTAGTTCGTCGGCAACCAGGAAAATAGACAATAACCTTGAATACTTGATGTTTGATTTTTTATATTGATTGTTTTGTTGTGAGTATAACTTCGAAGCCGCAGCACTGCAGCAGTAACATTTGTGGTTTGTGAAATTAAATTAATTTTGGGCTGTGGCCTGTGGGCTATCTATAATCTATAGTCCATTTATTCAATAAATTATTTTTTTGGGTTTTAAGTACAACCATATTTAAATATTTTAATGGGCTTTTAGTTGAGTAATTGGGTTAATAAAATGGCTCAAAAAATTATATTTAGTTTAAAACATAATTGGGTTAAGTTTTTTAATTGTATTATACCTCATAATTATTTTTTTATAATTATATATTAATATATAAAAAAAAATTTAAAAAAAATTGTGCCCCCTGAGCGAGTGGGCCCGGGTCGGGAGCCCATCCCGCCCCTCCTCAAGGTCGGCCTTGATTTTAACGGTCAATAATTACGTGTGTAATAAATAAATTTTATTTATTCAGAGAGAAGAACATGAATATTTTAAAGTCTAAGGGTGAGATTAGAAAATGTTGATGAATAATAATCAATAGAGTAAATTACATGGGCAGTCCCTTGGGTATGCATGTATTGCAACTTTATTCTCTACTTTTAATAAATTATAGATGTGTGTCTGTACTATGCATGGTATGCACATTAGTAGTCCCCAACGCTAACTTAAGTTAAGTTTCTCTGTTAAGTCAATGTAAAAATACCAATATACCCCTAAATTTAAAAATAATATTTTCCAAACAAAACCCAACTTACCCCTTCCAAACCCCACCCATCTCACCTCACCCCAACATTCCATCGTCTTCTACCATCTTCATCTTCATCTTCATGACCACCACCTTATGAGAAATTAAGTACCACCACCACTCCATCGTCACCACCACCACCAGCACTCCATGTAAGTCACACACACACCCAGACTCTCTTTTCTCTCTCTCTCTCTCCCCCCCCCTCTCTCTCTCTTTCTTCTTAGACCACCGCTCATGATGTTATCATCATGTATGGTAGTAGAGGTGGTTGGTGGATTGCGTGGTGGTGGGGTCAAGGGTGTAGTAGTGGTGGAGACGGTGGTGGGTCTAGGGTGTAACAGCGGCGGCGGTGGTGGGTCAAGGGTGTATCAGTGGACGATGGTGGGTCAACAGTGTAGCGGCGGCGGCGGCGGCGGTGGTAGGTCGATGGTGTAGCAGTAGTGGCGGTGGTGGGTCGAGGGTAGAGGCAGTTGTGGTGGTGGGTTGAGGGTAAAGGAAGTGGTGGGTATGGGTTGAGGGTAGAGGTCGCGGCGATGTGGGTTGACGCTAGAGGCGATGACGGTGGTGGGTTGAGGGTAGAGGCGGCAGTGATTTTTGGTTGAATGTGGAGAACTATAATGTGGAGAAGAAGATAAAAGAAGGGTAATTTGGTATTTTTTTAAAAAAGCTATCAGTGAAACTTAACTTTAGTTAGCATTGGGGACTACCAATGTACATACCATGCATAGTACAGACCCGCATTTGTAATTTATTGAATGTAGGCACTAAAGCTGCAATACGTGTATACCCCAGGGACTGCCCGTGTAATTTACTCTAATCAATATGTGAGATGTCAATGGTTGTACATTATCGACCACAACCTTTTCCAACCCAATATACGGTGTTGCATCATTAATCATTCCAATATCCGATTTCATGTGGATTTAGCTCCTTACTCGCAATGGCGGAGCTTGAACCATACTTTACGGGGGCGGGGGCAACTATATATTTATTAAAAAATTTCCACTGCCGTACCGAAAATTTAGACTAAGGAGCCAAAAATGGACACTACTCACGAGAAAAAAAAACCCCTCCCCCCGACACCATAAAATCTGTAACACCCGGAAATTTATTATTTTGAAGCCGGCGAAGAAAGAAAAGAAATAAAGTCCAAAGTCGAGGGACCAAACTCGCCAACGAAGAAAAGTCGGGAAGTGAGGTGGTATTAGTGGGAGAGGGCAGCCAACTCTCCCCATTTCCCCCACATTTCGGCTCACAAAGAAGAGAGAAAAGAGAAAGAGGAGAAAAGGGAGAAAAAGTGGTTTTTCGGGTGATTCGGGTGTCCAAATCCGTCGTGTAGCAAGCCAAATCGAAGCTCTTGTCTTTGTGCTCGATTGTGTGAGTTCTAGGACCCCACTTTTACTTTTTCAACTGATTTTGGGGCTGGAAGATGTCAAAAACCCGTTTTTATGTGTGTGTGTGTTTGACCCATTTGGGTGTGATGTGTATGGTGTGTTTAGAGTATGATTTCGGGCTTGTGTGTGCTTGTATGGTGTTAAGGTATACATTCCTAAGGTCCAGGAGGGTTGATTTAGGCTTAGAATGGGTTTGGATGAGCTTGGAGGCCGAAAATGGCAGATTGGGTTCGGGATGAACTCCATTCTGCATCAGCTAGGGCTAGGCGACCGAATGAAGGCCATACGGCCGAATGAGGGCGATTGAAGGTCATTCGCACGATTGGGACTCAGTCGCACGACTGGGAGTCCAGTCGCATGAGGGATGTACGACTGAGGGTTCAGTCGCATAGATGCTTAGTCGCATGAGTCCATTCGCATGAGTTTAGTCGCACAGGTGTCCATTCGCAGTAGTCCCATTCGCACATGGTCCATACGCACGATTGGATGTTCATTCGCATGGATGACCATCCGCATGGGTCCAGTCGCATGATGTTCAGTCGCATGGAGGCCATGCGACTGAAGGGTGTCCATACGCCCGAATAGGGCTGTTGCACTCGAATGAATGTGTGGTTTGACTTTTGGCCTTCGGGGAAGGGTCTAGATGTAAGTTTGGACGTAAAGTAATCCGTAAGAGCATGTAAGAGTATGGTTATAGCCTTAGAGTGCATATAGGGCATGATGATGATGATGATGATGATGTTGCATGTTTATGCATATTATGAATGTATGATGTTGCCCTGTATGATGATGATGAATATGTTTGATATGTTCCTTGTTATGATGTATGATTACCTTTCTTATGGCTTTACGTATTATGACGAATGAAATAAGTATTATGTAACGTAAAGTGGAAAGATGACACGTCTTGCATGCATCGGATAACGGGTCCTTCTTTGTGATTGACCATTATGTGGAACCTCTACCGCTTACCCTTAGTACTGTGGCATACGTTTAGCTGTTCATTTATTGACTTCGGCCCAGTGGCTATGACCGTCGGTTATCATTAGTATTGTGGCATACGTTTAGCTGTTCATTTATTGACTTCGGCCCAGTAGCTAAGACTGATTGGTTAACCCCAGTACCGTGGCATACGTTTAGCTGTTCATTTATTGACTTCGGCCCGGTAGCTGTGACTAATTGGGGTGTAGCATATGGTATTGGTATGGATGATGTCCGATGCGCAAGTAAGTTAAAAGGAACGAATGAACGAATGAATGAATGAAGACGATAATAATGATATTATCTGTGCGTACGTATGATGTGTGATCACGTCAAAGTAACGAATGGTTTTATATGAAAGTAAAGTATATTTTATTATTAAAACTAGAACTCACTCAGCAACGCTGACTTTTATTGCATTTTCCAGTTGGCAGGTAAATGATTGCTGAGGATGGCACGGCGAAGCTACTCAGCTCTTTTGGGATGGCATCCAATTATATAGCTTTTGTGATGTAATGCAAACATGAATTTTGTAACCGGATAATGATGTATTATTTGGCAAAAGTATTTATAATGAAATGTGATGTCATTTTTGAATGTTTCCGCTGCAATGTTTTCTTAATGCAATGAAATTATATGTTTTATGAGCGATGAATGACCAACTGTAGGCGTCCCGGAACGGGGCCTTACAAGTTGGTATCAGAGCCAAAGTTTAAGTGAAATGGGTAAATTTTCAAAATAACCTTAACTTAAACTGAGAATGGGACGGAAGGGAAATGGGATGCCAAACTGAGTAGCTGCGTGCCATCAGGTATTTTCTTAAAGTTAACCGGTTTATGTGCGCATGGTATATGTTATGTGTTGTATGTAGATTTGAATACTGATGTAGTCAGGACAGGTAATACTTGGGGTATGAAGAGTACAGTAAGTGGCTAATCACAACTGGCCACTGTAATTAGGGACTTACTATACTTACATAAACTGAGTTGTTTCCTTGAATGACCGTGTTGGTGTTTAAATCTTTCAGTGTGTTAGAGAATGGCTGGTGGTAGATCTTCTAGAGCTTCTAGGGGTGGAGGCCGTGGTGGCCCTGTTGCTGAACCACGCCCTAAGAGAGGAAGGCCTAGAGCTGAGAAAGAGGTTCCTGCAGAACCTGAGACTCCTCATCCAGAAGCTGGGGATGAGAGTGCGAACTTGAGGGCCTTAGTAAAGAGGCTGTCGTGGAGGAAGTACACCAGGTCATGCAGACAATCTTACCGTCTGTGGTGACCGAAGTCATCAAGGCTGTGAAGGAAGGGGAAGGAAGGAGAGAAACCGACTTCGGTGGAGCACCGGAGCCTGAAACTATTTTCTCCGATAATGAGGATGAAGAGGAAGAGGAGCCTGTGCGAGAGGTGGCACGAGGCTGTAACTACGGGTGTTTATGCGATGCAAGCCCCCTACTTTTGATGGTAACGGTAATGCTGCTGCTGCTCACCGATGGGTGAGAGAAATGGAGGCTGTTCTCGACATCAGCGAGTGCCGAGAAGATCAGAAAGTCAAGTTTGCCACCCACTCCTTCGTGGACTCGGCACTATGCTGGTGGGACAACATTGTCCAAGCAGAGGGTAATCGGGCGATCGGAGAATGAGGTGGCCCGAACTGAAGAAGATGGTGATCGAGGAGTTTTGTCCTCATAGGGAAATGGATAAGATTGAGAGGGAGTTCCTGCAGCTGGAGGCGGGATCCATGACGCACCAGCAATATACTACCAAGTTCAACGAGATGGCACGGTTGGTGCCGGATCAGGTGACGCCTCTTTCTCGGAAGATCAAGAGGTACATTCAGGGTTTACCGGTGGATGTCCGCCGGCATATGATCGCCGCCCGGCCAAGTACTTTAGGTCGGCGGTCGATTTGGCCGGAAGACTTTATGATGAGAGGGGAGTGGTGGTGGTTGAAGCGAATAGGAAGGGTGGTGGTGATCGAAGCTGGAACGGAAGAGGTTTGGTCGGGGTGAGGCCTCGACGGGTACAAAAAGGCCCGGGTGGATGACCGCCGCGTGACCACCCCGGGAGCAGGGTCGAGGAGATGTGGAAAGTGTGGAAAGGAGCATGCGGGAGAATGCAGGCTGGGTTTGAACGTGTGCTTCAAGTGTGGGAAGACGGGGCATATGGCGAAGGATTGCCTGACGGGCAAATGTTTTAACTGTGGGGAAATTGGTCATATGAGCAGGGATTGCAAGAAGCCGAGGGCTGAGAGTTCAGGGGCGAAGAGGACGGGAGGTGATGGACCGAGGGCGAGCGCCAGGGCATTCACCATGACACAGGAGGAGGCTAGGACGGACCCTGACGTTGTGTCCGGTACGTTTCTGGTGAACCAAACTTTAGCTTCTGTGTTATTTGATTCTGGTGCGAGTAAAAGTTTTATTTCCGCCGCTTTCTGTGCTAAGCTGCCTGTTAGTAATAGACGTGTTGATGCACCCTTTGATGTAGAAACTGCCATAGGTAAGTCTACCAGGATTATTTCTGAGATGATAGAGAACTTGTGTGGTGGAGCTCGAGGGTCATAAGTTTCCGGTTAGACCGTTTGTGATGACCTTAGGTGGTTTGATTTGGTTCTTGGGATGGATTGGTTAGCGGACTTCGAGGCGAACATTGTGTGTCGCAAGAAGATGATTCGGTTGTCGGCGCCTGACGGTAGTTCAGTAACGGTGTATGGTGATCGGGTTACTACGATTCCAAAGGTGATCTCGATGGCGGTGGCGGGAAAGTGTATGAGGCGTGGATGTAGTGCCTACTTGGCCTATGTAAAGGATGTGGATACGCCAACACCACAACTAGCTGATGTACCGGTTGTGTGTGATTTTCCAGATGTGTTCCCAGAAGACCTATCAGGAGTGCCACCTAACAGAGAGATTGAGTTTCAGATTGATCTGATTCCGGGTGCCCAACTGTTGCAAGGCACCGTATCGGTTGGCTCCGACTGAGATGAAAGAGTTGATGGAGCAGTTGCAAGAGTTGCTTGATAAGGGGTTCATTAGACCGAGTATCTCTCCTTGGGGTGCTCCGGTCCTGTTTGTAAAGAAGAAGGACGGTAGTATGAGGATGTGCATCGACTACCGCGAGCTGAACAAATTGACAGTGAAGAACCGATACCCCTTACCGAGGATAGATGATTTGTTCGATCAGCTTCAGGGTGCCAGTTGGTTTTCAAGGATAGACCTTCGATCTGGTTATCATCAGTTGAAGGTGAAGGAGCAGGATATTCCTAAAACAGCTTCCGTACGCGCTATGGTCACTACGAGTTTCTTGTCATGTCCTTTGGCTTGACCAACGCGCCAGCTGCTTTTATGGATTTGATGAACCGTGTGTGTCGGCCTATGTTGGATAAATCAGTGATCGTGTTTATTGATGATATACTGATTTACTCGAGGAGCGAAGCAGAGCACGCCGGTCACATTCGGGAAGTTCTAGAAACGCTGAGAAGAGAGAAGTTGTATGCTAAATTCTCCAAGTGCGCGTTCTGGTTGCGCGAAGTTCAGTTCTTGGGTCACGTGGTAAACCCTGATGGGATTATGGTGGACCCGGCAAAAGTGGAGGCGGTTATGCAATGGAAGTCGCCAAAGACGCCATCCGAGATTCGTAGCTTCTTGGGTTTGGCGGGTTACTATAGAAGGTTCATCCAAGACTTCTCCAAGATTGCTTCTCCACTAACCAAGTTGACCCGAAAAGATGTGAAGTTTGTATGGGGTCAAGCTCAAGAGAAGGCGTTTGAAGAATTGAAGGCGAGATTGACTCAAGCTCCTGTACTGTCGTTACCCGATGGAAGCGAAGATATGGTGGCTTATTCCGATGCTTCTTACTCGGGATTGGGGTGTGTGTTAATGCAGAGAGGAAAGGTTATAGCCTATGCATCCCGACAGTTGAAGGTTCATGAGGTCAATTATCCTACTCATGACTTGGAGCTAGCAGCCGTGGTCTTTGCATTAAAGATTTGGAGGCACTACCTCTACGGGACGAAGTGCACCATATTCACTGACCACAAGAGTCTGAAGTACTTCTTTGAGCAGAAGGATTTGAACATGAGGCAGAGACGGTGGTTGGAGCTTATAAAGGATTATGATTGTGAGATCCACTACCATCCGGGCAAGGCCATCAAGGAGATTGTGACTCGTCATGGTGTGCCGGTGTCTATTGTGTCGGATCGCGACACCCGGTTTACATATAAATACTGGAAGAAGTTCCACGATGCTATGGGGACGAGGTTACATATTAGCACGGCTTATCATTCCCAGACTGATGGTCAGTCAGAAAGGACCATTCAGACACTAGAAGACATGCTTCGGGCATGTGTGATTGATTTTGGTGGAAGTTGGGATGACCACCTACCGGGTTAGCCGAATTCTCATACAACAACAGTTATCACGCCAGCATTGGCATGCCTCCATATGAGATGCTCTACGGTAGGAGATGCAGAACCCCCGTTTGTTGGGGTGACATTGGTCAGAAAGAATTGGGGAGCGTCGAGGTAATCGAAGCTACGACTGAGAAGCTTGAGAAGATTAAAGCCTTCATGAAGGCAGCCAAAGACAGACAGAAGTCGTATGCTGATAAACGACGCAGGCCGATTGAGTTCCAGGTGGGTGACCGGGTTATGTTGAAGGTCTCACCTTGGAAGGGTATCATTCGCTTCCGAAAGCGGGGCAAGTTGAGCCCAAGGTATATAGGCCCTTTCCGAATCATTGCTCGAGTAGGAGAGGTGGCCTATAGACTGGAGTTGCCAGATGAGTTAAGTGAAATTCACCCGACATTCCATGTATCTCATCTAAGGAAGTGCTTAGCAGATGAAGATATGATTGTCCCACTGGAAGATATCGAAGTAGACGAACGGCTCAATTATGTGGAGCAACGAGTGGTAATCATCGACCGAAAGGAGAAAAGGCTAAGGAATAAAGTGGTTCCTCTTGTGCGTGTACAGTGGAAGCACAGGAAGGGATCCGAGTCAACGTGGGAGACTGAGGAAGAAATGAGACGAAATTATCCACGTTTGTTCGAAGAATAACAGGTTTCAAGGATGAAACCTATTTAAGGGGGGTGGACTTGTAACACCCGGAAATTTATTATTTTGAAGCTGGCGAAGAAAGAAAAGTAAATAAAGTCCAAAGTCGAGGGACCAAACTCGCCAACGAAGAAAAGTTGGGAGATGTGGTGGTATGTGTAGGGAGAGGGCAGCCCACTCTCCCCACACACACCAAAATTTCAGCTCACAAAGAAGAGAGGAGAAAAAAGAAGAGAAAAAGGGGTGTTTCGGGTGATTCGGGTGTCCAAATCCGTCGAGTAGCAAGCCAAATCGAAGCCCTTGTCTTTGTGCTTGATTGTGTGAGTTCTAGGACCCCACTTTTACTTGTTTTCAACTAATTTTGGGGCTGGAAAGCATTGAAAACCCGTTTTTATAAGTGTGTGTGTTTGACCCATTTGGGTGTGATGTGTATGATGCGTTTTGTGTATGTTTCCGGGCTTGTGTGTGTTTGTATGGTGTTAAGGTATGCATTCCTAAGGTCCAGGAGGGTTGATTTAGGCTTAGAATGGGTTTGGATGAGCTTGGAGGTCGAAAATGGCAGATTGGGTTCGGGATGAACTCCATTCTGCATCAGCTAGGGCTAGGCGACCGAATGAAGGCTATACGGCCGAATGAGGGCGATTGAGGGTCATTCGCACGATTGGGATTCATTCGCACGATTGAGGGTTCAATCGCACGACTAAGATTTCAGTCGCACGACTGGGAGTCCAGTCGCATGGGGATTGCACGACTGAGGGTTCAGTCGCACAGATGCTTAGTCGCATGAGTTCATTCGCATCAGTTCAGTCGCATAGGTGCTCATTCGCATTAGTCCCATCCGCATAAGGTCCATACGCACGATTGGATGTTCATTCGCATAGATGTTCATCTGTATGAGTCCAGTCGCATGATGTTCAGTCGCATGGAGGCCATGTGACTGAAGGGTGTCCATACGCCCGAATAGGGCTGTTGCACTCGAATGAATGTGTAGTTTGATTTCTGGCCTTCGGGGAAAGGTGCAGATGTAAGCTTTGACGTAAAGTTTCCCGTAAGAGCATGTAAGAGAACGGTTATGGCCTTAGAGAGCGTGTAGGGCATGATGAAGACGATGTTGCATGTTTATGCATGTTATGTATGTATGATGTTGCCCTGTATGATGATGATGATGAATGTGTATGATATGTTCCTTATTATGATGTATGATTATCTTTCCTATGGCTTTACTTAGTATGACGAATGAAATGAAGTATTATGTAACGTAAAGTGGAAAGAGATGACACGTCTTGCATGCATCGGATACCGGGTCCTTCTTTGTGATTGACCATTAATGTGGAACCTCTACCGCTTACCCTTAGTACTGTGGCATACGTTTAGCTGTTCATTTATTGACTTCGGCCCAGTGGCTATGACTGATCAGTTATCATTAGTACTGTGGCATACGTTTAGCTGTTCATTTATTGACTTCGGACCAGTAGCTAAGACTGATCGGTTACCCCTAGTACCGTGGCATACGTTTAGCTGTTCATTTATTGACTTCGGCCCAGTAGCTGAGACTAATTGGGGTGTAGCATATGGTATTGGTATGGATGATGTCCGATGCGCAAGTAAGTTAAAAGGAACGAATGAACGAATGAATGAATGAAGAAGATAATAATGATATTATCTATGCGTACGTATGATGTGTGATCACGTTAAAGTAACGAATGGTTTTGTATGAAAGTAAAGTATGTTTTATATTAAAACTAGAACTCACTCAGCAACGCTGACTTTTTATATGTTTTCTAGTTGGCAGGTGAGGTTTGCTGAGGATGGCACCGTGAAGCTACTCAGCTCTTTTTGGGATGACATTCTTTTGATTAATGTTTTTGCATTGTAATGCGAACAAGCTATTTTGTAACGAATATTGTATTAACTTGCAAAAGCATTTATATAGAAATGAAAGTGTATTTTAATGTTCCGCTGCGATGTTTTTATGAGACAAACGTAATTATATGTTTTATGTGCGATGAATGACCAACTGTAAGCGTCCCGGGAACGGGGCCTTACAAAAATGTTTGAAACATTAAGATTTTATTTAAGAAAATATGTTTTAAAAAATGAATGATTTTTTAAAAAGAACTTTAGAAAACCAACCATTTAAAAAAAAATTAAAAATCAATAAGTTTTAGAATAACGTATAAAAATTAACGGTTAAGAACCCAAACATTTAAAAAAACATGTTTTTAAAAAATTTTTACTTTTGTATTTAAAACTTATTTTATTAAATAATAATCTTATTAATAATAAAATTATAAAAATAATATAAAAAAAAAATTTTTGAAAAAGATAACATTTTCTTAAATAAAAATAATACTATAGTTTAAAAGGTAAATTAAATAAATGGCTAATTAGAGTAAAATACTAATTTTTACAATATTTAACATCACCAACGGTTAAGTAACAGACCTAGGGACCATTTATGAAAGAGAAGAAAATGTTAGGGACTATTTTCAAAGATTTTAAACTTTAAGGGCCAAATTCAAAATTTTAACATAACCACAAGGACCATCCATGTAATTTACTCTCTCTCTCTCTCTCTCTCTCTCTCTCTCTCTCTCTCTAGATATATATATATATATAGATATATATATATATATATATAATAGATAGAGATATATATATATATAGAGAGAGATACATATATATATGATATATATAGATATATATATATATATATATATAGTATATATATATATATATATATATCTATAGATATCTATATATAATATACTATATATATACATATATATATATCTGTGTATATATATATATCTGTGTCTCTATATATCTATTTCTCTCTATATATATCTCTATCTCTCTATCTCTATCTCTCTCTATATATATATATATATATCTATATATATATATCTATATATATCTATAGATTTTATGGTTTTTCAAGTTTAGCCACCTAGATTTTAAATTTTTTTACGTGACCATCAACAAGTTTTTGTGTGTTAGGGGTATAATTAAGTGTTTTTTTGTATTGTAGCCTATAGGGAGTGCATTTACAATTGCGGTATAGCGACGGATCGAACCGATTATGAGTGGATATCATTGTTGTCGGTATAGGTATTATCAGAACCGGTATCGATATCCACCTTTGTATTTTCTAATGTGCCGAGCCGACAACGAACAAAATCAAGTCACATAACACAAGAGAAAGCAAATAAACTTCCGCGTACGTAACGTTGGAGAAAACACTAGTTAGATATAATGTTGATCATGTTACAAGAAAGTATACTTTCAATAATTGAGCACCCATGATATTGATTATGAGTTGGCATGGGATAAGAAATTAACTAGTTTTCTTTTCTTTAGATATTTAAAAGCTATTGATTTTCCTAAAATTAAATATTAAATCAAAGAAATAAAGGTTAGTTGAACATTTATAAAGAAAATGTATTAGTGAGTAAAGAACTAGGAGATTGAGTAGTCTATATCAATGAGACCCACAAAGTTTAATCATCAAGAGATGTGAATGTACATGAACGATGGAAATAGTGGGAGTGTGGTCATATGGCAATGACAATCCCGACTTTACCCTATCACCATGACCACTTGAGAGATGACCTCTTATTGCTTCATACTCGCACGACTCAATCTCACCTATATAAAGAAGAGACCCATGTTTTCAAACAATAATGTGTAAACTTTATAGTCTTCATGTTTGAATACTTTGTTTTCTAATTCTACACGTAGTGGGTATCTTGGAGGCTCTAAATATGATGACATGGACACAAGTGGGGCTCTAAATACCATTACATGCTAATTAAAAAAAGCTCCAAATCCATATGGCTCCAATCCCTTAACGGGCAACAAACATATTTTTTCCTAAATTTTTGCATCAATAGGGGGCTCCAAACATTAGTTAACCATTACAGTTGATTTAAAATGAGCTTTGGTGAAACGATTTTTGTCTGCATGACATTCAGATGACATTTTAACTAAAAAACCACTACATATAGTCTAAACCCAATAACCTTTTCAAAAATGTTTTTACAAGAAAGACAAAGTTCATAAAGACCATATACAAGACGCCAACTATATAGATTGAGAAAAGGGCTTTAGTCTCTTTAAACGCCTCTTGAATTTGTGAGATTCTAACAAAAGTTAATAATAATAGCTATTTTTTATAGAATGAAAAAGGACTGAAAATGGCTAATCAATAGCAAGTGGGATAGACAGCGAACTGTGAATGCATTTTCTCTGAATCAATTTTTCTCGACAATGTGGGACGGGATGGCTCATATCTATCGGGACGTCAAGCGAAATTTTAACTTCTACGTTTTTTTCTCATAAAACATTTACAATCACTTTTCTTTCTGACAGATCTATCAATTACTAATATCACATTAATAAATAAAAAGGATTTGTCTCATGAATGTTCATGCTATAAAGTATATAGTGAATGATGATATGATGATGAGGTGATGTAAAACAGTGAATTTTAATAAGTTAAATTTTGTAATTACATGATTGATCCAACTAGTAAAACTTTTTAACATGTTTCAACATTATAAATAAAAGTACATTTTTTGTTTGTAAACTATTTCTTGTTAGAAAAAAAGTTTATCATTCACGTTTATAACTTAAAAGATAGAATTAGATAAAAGTTGTAAACTTGTTTTTGCACAATAACTGAAAACTTCATGTATATATTTCTTAATTTTCCGCCCTAATTTTTACCTATTTTAAGAATCAATAAATTTGTTCTAATTGGTTAGAGACAGGTAAAAATCAGCCTTCACACATGATACAATTTATCAAGGGTAGTTTAATTCGTTTTAATTAAATGGGTATAAGATTTTATGTATATGATAAGAAATATTTAATAGCTGTTAAACCAAAAGACACCAATTTTCATTTCTATTCCGTGACACTTTTGTTTCTTTGTTTGATAAAGACCCAACAACTTGTTTTTCCTTTCTAAAGGTGCCAACAGGAAAACCCTTGTGATGTTTTGCGGTTTTAAGTCTATCGGTTCGGGTTATTCGGATTTTTGAGGTTTGAAAGTTTATCCGAAACCCGACCCGAATAAGAATCGTTTTAATTGGTTTTCGGGTTGTTCGAGTAACAGGTTGTTCGGGTCGGGTTTCTTCGGATACGGGTGAGATCGGGTCGGGCGGGTTAATTGGGTACGGATAAAATCGACGGGTCTAGTCCAAAGAAGTAAAAAGTTTAAAAATTGAAATTTCAAAATTTCTTTTTTGTAAGTTAGAACCTTATATTTGTTAAAACTGAAAATTCACTTTTGTATTTATTTTAAAAGTCAAACTTTCACTCATTACGACCAAAGAAAGTTTATTACTTGTATACATTATACCCTATCTTGATAGGAGGAACTCTTTTGAAAAGTGATAACTAGACTAGTATATCTTAGTGATAATATATCTTTATAACCAAAATACAAAAGATAATGTAGCATCACAATGATATATAAGATATGATGTGCATTTTGTGTGATGCACCACTTTTACAGTTTACTACGTTGGATTTTCTTTAAAGATGTCAAGCATCAATAACTAGGTAAGATCGAACAAATTTCTTATACTCCACCGCTACTGCTGCTGCAGACTTTTTGTTATACTGTATTTTTTTATGATGATACTCAGTATTAAAAATGTATGATTACAAACAATATTATAACAAAAATGTTTGCAGCAGCATTAGCGGCCGAGCATAAGAGGTATGTAAAAGATGCCCACGGTTCACTAAATCCCAATCCCACCATCTCAAAGGTGTGACGAAAGGCTAGTCCTTGTTCAATGACATCAGATGAAGCCTAGGTGCATCGGGATTCAAGCCATGATGGATATATGCTAGAGATGTTCAATGTTTTAATCGGATTTCAAAAACTCGAAATTCAATTCAGTTCTAGTTGAAAATCACCAATTCGAAATTCGATTCGACTCAAAGTCCAATTATCTTAAAACATATTTATACACACTAGTGTCAATATGTTTACAGTAGTTACTCATGAAAACTTATAGTCACGTATCCATTTTAAGTCATGTATATGACATAAATCAAAATAAAATGTATTTGATGTCTACTTACATTATGTTGAGAGTCGTCCTTATAACAACATGATATCCGACATCATATTTTATTCCATTAACGATTTAGGGGTGTTCAAATTCGGATATCCGAAACTCGGATAGTGGATTTTCCTATCGGAATCCCTATCCGACATTTCGACTATCCGAAATTTCGACTTTCGACTATCTGGATTCGATATCCGAATTCAAAAAAAAATATGTATTATTTTGATTATTTTATTAAAAAATTAACATTTTTATGAAAACATGTTTCGGATATCCGAACTTATTACAAAATATCTGAAATATCCAAATATATCCGAATTTCTATTTAAAATATATTTTTAATAGCTTTTAGTAAAATTATTGGGATATCTGAATATCCGAAAATCTTCAAAATCACTATCCGAATACTTAAAATTTCGGATATTCGAAATTTCAGATATTTCAGATTCGTATATTTTGAACACCCTGATTAACGTCATCTAAAAATCACGATCAACAAAAAAAAAAGTCTCTCACATATCACATTGTGGTCACTTCATTAAGAAAACGTATACTTAAAAAATTCAATATATATATACAAGTGATAATGCACTAATAAACGTACTTAAAAGTTGTTATGTTTAAACTAAAATTATAGGGCATTATGTATCAAGTATTTTACACTTTTTTTAACTATAACATGAATGTAGAAAATATGCATAAAACTTCCAATAATTCAAACAAAATATAAATATATAAATAAAATATAAAAAATCAATAATTGTTTCTACTATTTTATTAACTCTTAAAAGACATAACTTTCAAGTTTCCATACCTTGCTTTTACGCACTCTCAAAAAGCTCTCCCTACTAATGGATTACTCCCCATTCTCCTCTTGAATTCTTCACCTCCAATGGAATTCTATTCCATTCACCACTTCTTTTCCCAATTCCATTCCCTTTCTTCACACCCTCTCTTCTCCACCATTGTAACTCTACACACTCTAATTCTTCTTTATGCTCCATCTTTATTCTTGAAAATAGTTTTTTCCCCTGTTCTCAATTCCACCGGAATCATACTCCTTTTCCTCCTCAAGTTAGGGGCCAATGAGAGATTGGAACATGAATCCAATCATTCGGAACCGATAGTTGTTGATCATAAAGATAAACATTATGAAGAGCTTTCTTTGGATTCAAGTTTTGTTATTGATTCAACTTCTTTGGAACGGAGATTTCTTGAGTTGGTAGATCGTAATCAATCCGAAAGCGATTTGGGCTTGGAATCCAATTCCAAAGATGCATATTCCATGGAATTAACACAAGTGGTTGAAAAAGGAGAGATAGGAATGGAAATGAATTCAAAGCAAGTGGATACAATGATGGAGTTTCTTAAATGGAACATGAAAGCACCATTAGAGATCATATATGAAGAATACGAAGGAGAAGAAGAAGAAGATGACGACGATGATGATAGTGATGGAATCAATATGGTTTCTAGTGATAAACATGTTATGGGGTTGGAGAGATATCCATCATTATCGATGTATTACCCTGAAAGTGAGGCAGATAGCTCGTCGGATGATGATTTTCTCATGAATGGAAAGTGGGAAACACATGGGAATGTGTTTTCCAATTGGGAAGACGATGATCGCGAAGAGCTTATTGAGATTTCAGTATGTCAGTACGAGAAAAGAATTGAATTTTGTCGTGCCGAGGAAGATAATTTGATCGAAATCGACATATTCCCCAAGAGATATTGAAGATTGAGGAGAACCATTTACTCTACAAAATTCAAAGGTATAGATATGGTGATATGATCTAACATAAGAACTATCATATATTAGTGCTTTAGTATGACTAAATAATTTTTATTTTATAAAGATGAAAATATACAAAGCGACTTTGGACACGACAATACTTGGTTTGCAAAATAAGAATTGAACTTGTATTAATGCCAAAAGATATTTATTTAAATCAATAATGGTTATAGTTATTTGTTTGCGAGTTCTTGTTTACAACATTTATTTCTATCCTTAACCGTTTATGTTTCCTACTTTTTAATCGTAATTTGGACAGTGTAATCTGAATTTCTTGCAAGTATATCAATAAGTAGATAAATAAAATGTTTTTTCCGTAATATGATACTCGTTTGTTCAGTAGTCATAATACTCGTTTGTTTAGTAATGAAATGTAGTGATTAGGTTTAAATATTGTGCCCAAAATGATATGTTTTCTAGATGTACAAAGCTTATATTGAATATTTACATCTCACTATACACCACAATATTTACATCTCACTATAAAGGGTTTGTCGCTGCTAAAGGTGTTGCCGCTATTGTTAAGGTTTCTTGTAGAGATATGACTCTCAATGAATTTAACATTGATTTTTTTAAATTACGGATTAATTAATGTTTGACCATGACAAGATTCAATGTTCCTTTCGTGTTGATATCTCTCAAACATCCTAGGTCTTGACTCTTAGAGTCAATAGCTCACTAGTAAGATACATAAAGTGATCTTAATACAAGTTCTCCAACATTTGTTTGATTGTTTATAACAATATATGTGATTTAGTTTGCAAACACTTGACATGTTATCTCAGGAATGTACATTAATCATTTTCTTTAATAACCTTAATTTTATTGTGTTTCCCATGACAACAAGAAGTTATGAAGCATTCAATTCTAACGATAAAAACATTTATTTAAAGAATGTTACACACCAAACAAATATATTTATTAAAACTCAAAACCATATAACTTGTATGCTACTATTACTATTCATTTAATTAATCAAATAAAAAAACAAAAATCTATGAATTTAAATGTTATAACCTTAACATAATATATTAATCTTTGAGGGAGTGTTTACTATACAGTATTTATTAAGTTCAGTGACGGAATAAAAGCCACCAACTTTAGTACTACTTAAACATGTTTCTTAAATGTTAGTATTGATGTTCGTGGTGGTGGAGCTTGTTAGAGTTTTCTTTGAGCATGGTAGTGAATGTTCGAACCTACAAGCTTCATTATTTACTTATTTCGTTTTTTTTCTTTTCATATATCTTATATATTTCTTTTAAATTACTTTTTATTTAATCTTTTAAGCTACAATACGAGACATAATGCGGTTTTTTAATCTATGTTTTAATGTCTAAACCCGAGCCGTAGCATGGGGCAAACCCAATAACTTTTTCCCCTAGATCGATTTTGTCCTAATTCTTAAGTGTATCTCAACTCGATGTTAGAAATTTCAGTATGGGTTTGACCAAATAAAATATAATTTACAAAGTAATAAAAATATGGTTTAATTAGAAGAAGATAAAACATTACAGTTTATTTATAAGCTGGCCATATTAAGGGCTGAAGTTATTAAAATTAAGCACAAATTAATAATCACTTGCAAACACAAATAAAAGTTTATTGGAATGAAGATTTGCAAGCGACGAGCCTACCAGTAGTTTTGTCATCGCAACCGGATTGAAGATAATTGTAATGTTTGATATCTATGAAATTAGGCTTTTAATTGAATCTATAATTGAATAAATTAATGATTATTAGATTTTGAGCTTATTATTTTTAATAAAAACGAGCTCTTAGTTTAAGTTTTAGCAGGTCAAATATATTATTTGGGTTTAGAGGTCATAAACTTTTCCGTAATGGTCGACATTCAAAAAAACACAGGGTCGATCAAGAACCGTTAACATACATTACATATTAAAAATATCCGTGTCCTATTTTAGTCCGCCCAACGTTAATGTTAGCGTCAATTTTAAAACGCCCCGCAACGTGCGAGCCTAACTTCTAGTTTCACTTGACTAATAAGTTATATCATACTTGAATTATTTTAAAATTAGTCAATTCTTTTTGTATACACATGGAATAGTGTGATATGGTCCTGACTCCGTTATTAGTTTAACATCCCATGAACTTGTTGGTTGTATGTGAATATAACGACAATACTAGTAACACGTGATCCAATTATAGGGTCACACAATGTAAGTTAGACAAACAAACTTGTCGAGCCCAAATAAGTTTACAAGTATTATTATGTAGATAAAATACTATATTTATTAATAATCATATATTTCAAGTTGAATGTTACACTTACAATAAAAAGCATGACCGTATGTTTTTAGGATATATTTCCTTATATAGAACTAGTATGTTCCAGCAACGCGCGTTGCGCGTGTGATGGACATCATTGTCGGGGCTCAGAACCTTGAATAGAAGAAATTGTGTTATATGAGTTTTGAAAATTCTGTTTTGGTTTATATAGATGTTACATAAATTTATTCATGTTGTTTGAGATTTTTGCATGTTTTAGTACCTTGAATGATAGATATTTCAGTCATGGGAATCATAGTAAGTTTATGAAAAGGGTTCTGGTTTTAGAATCCGATCTAAGCACCCAAAAAAGTTTAAAAGGGCGCTTCACAATTGTGGATTTATGGGACGATATGAATTGCATAATTGTAACTGCCCATATCTATTATTGAATCAATGCTAATTGTTTACTTTAAGCTAAAACAATGTAAGTTAGTAACTTAGTATTGAATGCTATTCTTATAAGGTATATAAACGTGCTTTTAGATTTATATGTTATGTTTTTGAGAAAATATCTAATTGAAATAAAAAAAATATTAACTAGTTTATAAAAGGTTTTATTTTTTATTTCGCTCAAGACCACTAAAGTATGCGATATATAAAGTAGTATATGAGAATAGAAGAAATTGTGCAAATTATGTTTTGGTTTATATAGATGTTTCAGTTACATTAATTTATTCATGTTGTTTGAGATTTTTGCATGTTTTAATACCCTTGAATAAAAGATATTTCAGTCACGGGAATTATAGTAAGTTTGGTGGTACTTATCACGAGATGAATTTGGAATAGGGTTGCGACTAAA
>JACVEC010000159.1:92500-153882 GCA_025215565.1 Flaveria ramosissima | reverse complement strand
TGCTACTGCCCATCGGTGGGTGAGGGAGATGGAAGCTGTGCTTGATATCAGCGAGTGCAGAGATGATCAAAAGGTGAAGTTTGCTACCCACTTATTCGTGAACTCGTCCTTATGTTTGTGGACAATATCGTCCAAGCCGAGGGTAGCAGGGAGGTGGAGGTGGATGGATGAGGTGGAACGAGCTGAAGAAGTTGGTGATCGAGGAGTTGTGTCCTCACAAGGAGGTTGATAAGGTTGAGAGGGAGTTTCTGCAGCTAGAGGCGGGAACCATGACACATCAGCAATACACCAGCAAATTCACGAGATGGCACAGCTGGTGCCGGATCAGATGACGCCTGTGTCACAAAGATCAAGAGATACATCCAGGGCTTGCCGGCAGACATCCGCAGGCACATGATCGCCGCCCGACCAGGTACGTTTAGGTCGGTGGTTGATCTGCCAGGAAGGTTGTATGACGAGCGAGGAGTGGTGGTGGCTGAGGTGAGGTGGGGAAGAAGGTGGCGGTGACAAGAACTAGAATGGGAAAACAGTTTGGACTTGGCGGGGCCGCTCCAAACAAAGGTTGCGAGGCTGGATGATCGGCGGTGTGGTTACATCCAGTGCGGGGTCGAAGAAGTGTGGTAAGTGCGGGAAGGAGCACACAAGAGAGTGTAGATGGGGATCCAATGTTTGTTTTCGGTGTGGTAGGACATGACATGTGGTGAAGAACTGTGGTGTGAGAAGGTGTCATAACTGTGGTGAGGAGGGCCAAATGAGCAGGGATTATAAGAAGCCGAGGGCTGAGAGTTCCAGAGTAAGAAGTCTGGAACCGAGGGGCAGAGAGCAAGCGCCAGGGCATTCACTATGACCCAGGAAGAGGCAAGGGCGGACCCCGATGGCGTATCATGTATGTTTCTTATGAACCAAACTCTTGCCTCAGTGTTATTTGATTCCGGCGCTAGTAGGAGTTTCATTTCTGCTGCCTTTTGTGCTAAGTTGCCTATTTAGGAGTAGAAATATTGATGTCCCCTTCGATGTAGAAACTGCCATAGGTAAGTCTACCAGGATTTCTGATCGAATAGAAGGTTGTGACATAGAACTAGAAGGTCAGAAGTTTTCTGCTAGACTATTTGTGATGACCCTAGGCGGGTTCGATGTAATCCTAGGAATGGATTGGTTGGAAGACTACGAGGCGAACACTGTGTGTCGCAAGAAGATGATCCGATTGACAACGCTTGAAGGGAGTTCAATGACGATCTACGGTGATCGAGACACTACGATTCCGAAGGTGATTTTGATGGAGGTGCCGGAAAGTGCATGAGACGTGGATGTAGTGGCTTCTTGGCCTACGTGAAGTATGTGGATACGTCAACACCACAATTGTTCGATGTACGGTTGTGCGTGATTTCCTGACGTGTTTCCAGAAGTTTTTACCAGGTGTGCCACCGGACCGTGAGATCGAATTTCAAATCGACTTGATGCCCGGTGCCCAGCCCGTTGCTAAGGCACCGTATCGGTTGGCTCTGACCGAGATGAAGGAATTGTTGGGTATTTTACCTTTGAAGAAATTGAAGATTTCCAATATTATTGAAGTTGAAGTCTTGAAGAACAAAAGCAACAAAATATTAGTCTAGGGTTTATTTTGTAATTATTGTAAATGCTAGATTAGTATAAATATTAACATATATCAGCATTGTAAAGTATGAATAATTCTCCACCAAGTGTGGGAGTTAGTTCCATCACCAACAACATCATATGATCATTCTTCATGGATGATTATTTCATCATCAAATCAATAAACATCAATCATTAAGCACTTTTGTGTTCATCATTATTATATTTTTAGCCTCGAATCATCAAGTTTTGTTATTATCAATATGAATCCTAAGATCCAAGCTCAACGATCCCGTTCATATCGGGAACACACAATTGGTATCAGAGCCGGAGTTGATGGATTCATATTGATTTTGATGAGATTTCATGGTTAGATTGCTAAAATTATTGAAAATTTGAAGAAAACTTGGAGAAAAAGTTAGTGTGTTCTTCATGAGAAATCTGATGATTTGAATTCACCAACATAATGCTACAATAGCAATTTCATCAACAATTCATCAATCAATTCAACAATACAAGATCCGATGCAAACCATGCAAGAAATCGAAGTTTGAGGGCTGCTATAGGTATCGAATGGAGGCTGCCGAGAAGGTAGCTTGCGATCGAATTGGAAGGGGCTGCCGTAGGTAGCCTTTGCAAATTCAAAGGGCTGTCATAGGTTACCTTTCTCGACCGAATTAGGGTTTGCAAAAATTAGGGTTGCGAATGAGTTCATGGAGTATGGGCTTATTAACACAATTGGGTTTGTTACATGGACTTCATCGTTAAACAAAAACAACAGTTGGACTTGGGCTAAAGTGTTGAAGATTGGGCTTATGATCAACAAAACAAAATTGGGGTTCGTATTCGGGCTCTCATCAACAAAAACAATATGACATCGAGTTACAAAATATAGTTGTACTAAAGTTTTGAAGATCTCGCTTCCGCATCAACAACAAAATTTTGGCTTTGAAAACTATTCAAAAGAATCAACTTCAAGCTTCAATTCACATCGAAAATATACAATTTAGGGGGAGTATTGTTGGGTATTTTACCTTTGAAGAAATTGAAGATTTCCAATATTATTAAAGTTGAAGACTTGAAGAACAAAAGCAACAAATTATTAGTCTAGGGTTTATTTTGTAATTATTGTAAATGCTAGATTAGTATAATATTAACATCTATCATCATTGTAAAATGTGAATAATTCTCCACCCAGTGTGGGAGTTAGTTCCATCACCAACAACATCATATCATCATTCTTCATGGATATTGATTTCATCATCAAATTAATAAACATCAACCATTAAACACTTTTGTGTTCATCATTATTATATTTTTAGCATCAGATCATCAAGTTTTGTTATTATCAATATGAATCCTAAGATCCAAGCTCATCATTCCCGTTCATATCGGGAACACATAGGAACTGATGGAGCAATTGTAGGAGTTGCTCGGTAAGGGGTTCATTAGACCGAGTATCTCTCCTTGGGGTGCTCCGGTCTTGTGTGTGAAAAAGAAGGACTGTAGTATGAGGATGTGCATCGACTCCTGTGAGTTGAACAAGTTGACGGTGAAGAATCGGTATCCATTACCGAGAATTATCAGCTCCAAGGTGCCAGTTCGTTCTCAATGATAGATCTTCGATCTGGTTACCATCAGTTGAAGGTGAAGGACAAGATGTTCCTAAAAAAGCTTTTTGTACACGATATGGACACTATGAGTTTCTCGTTATGTCTTTGGTTTAACCAACACGCCAGCTGCTTTCATGGACTTGATGAATCGAGTGTGTCGGCCAATGTTGGATAAATCAGTGATTGTGTTCATCGATGATATCTTGATTTATTCGAAGAGCAAGGAGGAGCATGCCGGTCACATTCGAGAAGTGTTAGAGACGCTGAGAAAAGAGAATTTGTATGCTAAGTTCTCCAAGTAAGTGTTCTAGTTGCGCGAGGTTCAGTTTTTGGGTCACGTGGTGAATCCCGAGGGGATTATGGTGGACCCGGCAAATGTGGAAGAAGTGATGCAATGGAAGTCTCCAAAGACGTAATCCGAGATCCGTAGTTTCTTGGGGTTGGCGGGCTATTATAGAAGATTCATCCAAGAGTTCTCCAAGATAGCTTCTCAGTTTACTCAGTTGACCCGCAAAGATGTGAAATTTGTATGGGGTCAAGATCAAGAGAAGGCTTTTAAGGAGGTAAAGACGAGGCTGATGCAAGCTCCAGTCTTATCATTACCCAATGGAAGTAAGGACTTGGTGTTCTATTCAGATGCTTCTTACTCGGGATTAGGTTGCGTGTTGATGCAGCGAGGAAAGGTTATAGCATATGCATCCTGACAACTGAAGGTTCATGAGGTTAACTACCCTACTCATGATTTGGAGCTAGCGGCTGTGATTTTTGCATTAAAGATTTGAAGGCACTACTTGTACGGGACTAAGTGCACCATCTTCACCAACTACAAAAGTTTAAAGTACTTCTTCGAGCAGGAAGATTTGAATATGATGTAGAGGCGATGGTTGGAGCTCATCAAGGATTATGATTGCGAGATCCGTTAGCATCCGGGCAAGGCCAACGTGGTGGCAGATACCCTTAGCCGAAAGGAGAGACCCGAGCCAATTCGGGTGAAGGCTTATCAGTTGATTATGACCTCTAATGTGATGAAGCAGGTCAAGGAGTTTCAAGACGAGGCGTTGAAAGAAAGAAGACCGCTTTAATTCCGAAAGGATGAGAGGTCTAGTCGCGGAGTTAGGTGAAAACACTCTCGGTGTTAGAACCCGATTCGGACGAATATGGATTCCTCGTTATGGGGATTTACGTGGGAAGATTATGGATGAAACTTATAAGACTCGATACTCCATTCATCACGGTGCTACGAAGATATATCAAGACATGAAGAAAGATTATTGGTGGTCGGGTATGAAGCGTGGCATAGTAGAGTACGTGAGTAAGTGCCTTACTTGCTTGCAAGTGAAGGCGGAGCATCAAAAGCCGTATGGGAAGATGAACCTTTTGATATACCTCTGTGGAAGTGGGAACATATCCCATGGACTTTATCACGAAGTTACCACGTACCGCGAGAGGGTATGACGCCATATGGGTGATAGTTGATCGTTTGACGAAGAGTGCTCACTTCCTACCAATCCGAGAGACGTATTTCCTTGAGAGACTCGCGGATCTATTCATCAAGGAGATTGTGAGTCGTCATGGTGTAGCGGTGTTGTCTATTGTGTCAGATTGTCACACCCGGTTTACATCCAAATTTGGAAGAGATTTCATGATGCGATGGGGACGAGGTTAGAATTAGCACAGCTTATCATCCCCAAACGGATGGTCAATCGGAAATGACTATTTAGAAGCTTGAGGATATGCTTCGTGCATGCGTTATTGATTTTGGAGGAAGTTGGGACGACAACTTATTGTTAGCCGAGTTCTCATATAACAATAGTTATCATGCCAGCATTGGTATGCCCCTTATAAGATACTATACGGTAGGAGATGTAGAACGCCCGCTTGTAGGGTAATATTGGTCATAAAGAGTTAGGGAGCGTCGAGGTGATTGAGGCTACGACTGAGAAGCTGGAAAAGATCAAGGCCTTTATGAAGGCAGCAAAGGATGGACAGAAGTCGTATGCTAACAAGAGACGTAGACCGATTGAGTTCAACATGGGTGATAGAGTTATGTAGAAAGTCTTACCTTGGAAGGGTATTATTCGGTTTAGGAAGCGGGGCAAGTTGAGCCTGAGATATATAGGACCTTTCTGAATCATTGCTCGGGTACGAGAGGTGGCCTACAGGTTGGAGTTGCCCAGTGAGTTAAGTGGAATTCATCCGACATTCCATGTACTCACTTGAGAAAGTGCTTAGCGGATGAAGATATGGTGGTACCACAGGAGGATATCAAAGTAGATGAATGGCTCAATTATATGGAGCAACCAGTGGCCATCATTGACTAGAAAAGAGAATAGGCTAAGAAATAAATTGGTTCCTTTAGTACGAGTAGAGTGGAAGCACGGGAAGGGATCGGAGTCCACTTGAGAAGCTGAGGAGGAGGTGAGGCAGCTTTAACCTCAATTATTCAACTACTAACAGGTTTCCAGGACAAAAACTAAATAAGGGGGTGGACTTGTAACACCCGAAATAAAGTCAAAATGAGCCAATTAATAATATTGGGCTTAGACGGGATTATTAATATAAATAAGATTGAAATGGGTTATAGACCGAGTTAACCTTTCGGGTTATGTGATCGACGAGTTTAAGGTCCCGGAACACCCAGTATATATAAACGAATCAGCAAGAGCCACTCTCATTTGCAACTCAACATCAAACTTTTAGAGAGATAGTGTAGAGAAAGAAAGTGGTGATCCAAGGCTCGGTTGATCAAGAGATTGAAGATCGGTGTTTGCGGGCCCCCAAACAACAAGAAAAGACCAAGAATCCAGGTAAGAAATATCGTTTAGTCGTTTCTTTAAGAGTAAATTCGGATTCTAGGGTTTGGGGTTTTTGAAAGTGGCAAAGAATCACCTAAAACTCATGTTTTTGTGTAAGAAAACATGTAAAAAGCTTAAATATAGCTTCATGGATGATAAACCAAGGGTTTGGGTGTAAAAGATTGAAGTTTTGGGTGAAAAATAGGCTGATTTGTAATTTCGGCCCATTTTGTGAAATTGCATGCTCATCCTGCGAAATTATGCAGTCGTCTACCAAAACTATAGATCTTCCGGCGAAACTATAGTTTCGCATGTAGATTCGTAGACTTGAACTTCCAACGAAAGTTGGGCGAAACTGGCAACGAAGATGCCAGCGAAACTACCAGCGAAGGGGGCAGCAAAACAGCTGGCGAAACTAGCAGCGAAGCTGCTGATCTTGCAGCGAAATTAGCAGTGAAATTAGGCATAAATTAACCTCTTTGAGTGTTAACTTATCTACAGGCTGCGTAGTGTGACCCTTGCTTAGAAAGCTTGATTGAGAAGCTACTCATTGGTCAAGGTGAGTTCTAGATCCCCAATTTAAAGGTTTTAAACTTGTTTTGGGCTAGAAATGCATACAAAATATACGTTTTAAATGACCAAGATTTTAAGAGGTTTTAACAGGAAGATCGATTTTTCTATAACATCATATGCTATATAGATGTTTAAAAATAAAAAAATTTGGACCCCACTAGGGGCTGCTGCAGCCCTAGGACCACACTGGAAGGGGCTGCCGCCCCGGAACCCCCGCTGTCTCGCGGAGGGTTGGTTATGTTCTATGATGACTTGTACTTGTTTATGTGTATGGGAGTGAATGATGTGTGATGATTATATGATGTTGCATGATGATGTGTGATGATGATATGTACGTTCATGTTATCCCTTCGTTATGTTCCTTATTACGTATTATTCCGTAACTTTACGTGGGATTATTATAAAATTAATGTAAAGTATTATGTATGAAAGCGGAAGCTAATGATTATGAAAGAGGAACGCAAAGAATGAATGAGTGCATGCATAAATGAAAAGATGAACGTAAGGACTTGCAAGCAAATGAAAGGAGGTGCACAACTCTAAAATGTTGTTAGCTCAACTGTGTATGGTTTAGCTAACCCATAAGGATACACACATGGGTCTAGTCTTTATGAATAACCAACATATGGGATCCTCGTCGCTTGCCCCGGTACTGGTGCTAGGCTATGTGCATAATGAATGGGGGTCTATTTATAGACTTCGGCCCAGTACTCGCTTCGTGCCTACGTTTAGGGTATAGCTTATGACATTGGTCCGGATGAGAAGTAAAGGTTAATGAATGAACGAATGATAACGAGTAACATGCGATGAAGTATGATAGGGTCGGATCTAGTTTGATCAATTAGATTTGAATTTGCAGCGGAATATAACAGAAATAAGATCAAATTCAAGCAAGACAAGTATGTATAAGCAATCACACTATAACGATTATAGAGAGAGAACTTTTCTGTTAATGGAATATTTTCATTCACGCTAATTCTTCGGTTGCAAAACAACTAGGTCAACATCCCTTTTATAAAGGAATGTGACGTCAGCTGATGTCACTTGATAGTGACATCTAACTGATTTAACAAACTACTGAAAATAACTAATCTACCGAAGATGTCCACAACAACTGAGGACACCTTCACAAAAAGCTAAGTGTAAAATAAAATTACAACTACTGAAACTATAACATATGAAGTGTAAGAAGTTCAGATGGTTTACAATAATAAAACTACTGAAAGGAAACTACTGAAAAGTAAAAACATTACAACTACTGAAAGTAAAACACTTCAGCTGTTTGAGACACTTCTGAGAACTTGGTCTTCAGACTTTGGTGCTGTTTGTTTTTTCTGCAGGAAAACGTCTGCAGTCTGCGAACCACATCTGCAGACATCTGCAGCAGAAGAGGTGGACCAAATGTCTGCAGTCTGCAAGAAAAAGACTGTTTGTTTTTAACATCTGCAGAATCCTGAAATATTCTGTAATTAAAATAAATTAATTTTTAAACTCTAAAAACAACTAATACATTAATATATAAATAAAAGTCATTGAAATACATTATATATTTCTGGTATCTTATATTTTTCTGTTATGGTTTTTAGCCTTGGAAGAATGAAGCAAACAGATCAAGAATGTCTGTAGGGAACACACGCGGCAGCCAAACTGAAATTAAAAAAAGAGATTTCGCTTTGAATAAAATAAAGGTATGATCGACATTCTTCATACAACTGTATTACAAAATTTTCAAGTAGATGATTAACTTTTTTTGGTTCTAAGTTGTAGTACATATTCTATATGTTTGTTTCAAGTAGATGATTAGCTTTTTTTGGTTCCAAGAAAAAATCGCAACCCCTGTAAATGGACCATCTTCAAGTAAACAACCAAGTCAAATAGCTAAAAAGAAGGCTTCCAGACCATCTTCCGCGCGGTCTGGGCGGCTGCGGTCGCGAAGGGGGGAAGGGGGTGGTCGTGAAGGAGGGGGGTGGAGTGGTGGCGGCGGGCGGCTGCGGTCGCGAAGGGTGGAGGCGGCGGAGCGGCGGAGCGGTAGAGCGACAAGAGGCGGTGGTTGTGTGTGTGAAGATTGTAGGGAAGAAGTTAGGGCTAAAACAAATCAGAAGAGAAGAGGTGAGAAGAGGTGTGAAGACCTTGTTCCACCTCTTCTCCCTACAGAGGTGAGGAAGACGTTTTTTAATGAAACGTCTTCCAAAAAACAAACAGTCTGCGAACTTAAAACTTCTTCCCGCGTCTGCGAGCGCGCAGATGAAGAGGTGGGGAAGAGGTTTTTTAAAAAATAAACACAACCTTTGTCTTCAACATTTGTCTTCAGACTTTGCCTTCAGCATTTTATCTTTAGACTTTGTCTTCAGACTTTGTCTTCAGACTTTGTCTTCAGACTTTGTCTTCAGCTGATGTAGATCTCTTCAGTTGTTGTGATGTCTGTGGGACATAAAGGGTTTTTCTGATCTGGCTCATTGGTTCTTTTGGTCCAACAAAGTATGATAATGAAAGATAATATTAAGATTATTTATGTGTACGTATGATGCATGCTCGCGAACGAAAGAAATAAACGGTTTTAAACGGATATAAAGTATTTTTATTTATAGAACTAGAACTCACTCAGCAACGCTAACGTTTTATGTATTTCCAGTTGGCAGGTAATGATTGCTGAGGATGGCACGGGCGCAACTACTTAGCAAGTTCTTGGATGGCATCCATTTTATGATAAATGACATTTTATGATGTAATGCAAACAACGAGATTTTGTTACAGTTAACAATGATTGTATTGTCTTGCAAAAGTGGTCACTAATATATGGAATTGTTTATTGAGTATTCCGTTGTGATGTTTTTAGCAAATTTAAATGTATGTTTATGTTTATATGCGATGATTGTCCAACTGTGAGCGTCCCGGGAACGGGGCCTTACACAGTGTCTCTATCCAAAGGCGAGGCTGAGTATATTGTTGCTTCAAGTTGCTGCTGTCAAGTGCTGTGGATTCAACATCAAATGATGGATTATGGAATTATCTTCATTCGCACGCCGCTCTTTTGTGATAATAAAGCGGCTGTTGGAATCGCAAAAAATCCAATCCATCATACTCGCACCAAGCACATTGAAACAAGAATTCATGCCATCCGATATGCTCAAAAAAGGGTTTTATAGATATTATACTCATTGACACCATAAGTCAAAAGGCCGATCTTTTCACGAAAATCTTTGATAAACCTCGTTTTTATGAATTGATCAACATGGTGGGTCTAATATCATTTTAAGGGCAAATTCCGGCAACCATTTGTTAATATTTCATAAGTTTCTTGATTTAACTCTAAAAAATTAAAAATAAATCTTTATAATTCATGTGATATAAAGCTTCAACAACCATACTTCCCCAAAGTGTATCACCGTTTAAAAGAAAATGTCTTTTGCCGCACTGAAATAGAAATTTTGAGGGAGAATAGATCTTGACATTTTTAAATTTACATTGTTTCCTCTTTGAATCCGCTTTTAAAGTTCTTGTGTATATAATCTTATCATATGTTTGGTGTAGGATTTAGGAAGCTTGGATAGTGTTTGTAGGAGGTTAGAGGCATAGTGTTGGGATATGTCAGTAGGCCCGATGGCCTAAAACAGAGTAGAAGGTGATTGTGTAACTTAGCTAAAAATGAAACTCAACTACTCTGTTATACGTAAGCATTGACCTGGAGTGATGATCTTCTCTGTTATACGTGAGTATAGTCCTGAAGTTCTCATCAACATGATCAAATGATGATCTTCTCTGTTATACGTGAGTAAAGACCTGAAGCTCTCATCAATCGGCTTAAATAACTTTCTCATCTGTTATACGTGAGTATAGACCTGGAGCTCTGATTATTCTCCCCTCATACATCATTATCTTGTACATCAATAGATGTTAAATGATGTACAAGATAATGATGTATGTGACATGTAACCATCCCATAAAATCTCATGCAGAATCAATGATTGCATTCAATAACCATGATGACGAGATGAGTTCTTTGCCGAATGACTGTGGGAATCAAGTTTCTTGAGCATTCTTAAGCGAACCGAAAATATGATAAAACTATGTTACAAGTCTTCGTTGAAAAGAATATGGCATGGGGTTAAATGGACAAGCATATTGGCAATCCCTTCAATTCTTGCTTTGGAACTCTTTAGACGATTCTGCAAAAGAGCTTGTCCGATATCCTGTACGTGTTTCATGTTCAAATTATTCTTTATTCTTTTCAAGTCTTGTGGGTTGAAAAGTATTCTTTTTACAAGAAAAAATTTTAATAATAAAAAAATTACTAATAAAATTATGATAATATAAATATTTTGATACATGCGAAATTATGATATCGTCGTGCGAAACTATTGTTTCGCTATGCGAAATTACTCTTTCGCTAACCTGGTTCTGCAAGGGAAACTATACTTTGGTTGGTGGGGCGAAAACTATGCAAAACTATGATGTATAAATATCAGTTCCGTTAGTTGTTTCATCATATGCACAAATCTCTTATTTTGAAAAACCAAACCGACATTTACACCTTTGATTCAAATCGATTTTAGGAGTGCTTCTGCGCTAAACTAACCGGTAAACCTCATTATTGAACAAGTTTCGAACCTTAGGATGTGTTTTGTTTGAGTTTTTAAGCAAAAAATAGATTCAATGTATGAAACTAAGGTGTCATGGTGCGAAACTGAACAGAAGTTCAATGTTCTGTGTGAAACTATCTAGTCATGGTGCCTGTGTGCAGTGAATAATTTTGCCCGGATCTTGCGAATCTATAGTTTCGTACTCACACGCGAAACTACAGTTTCCAATGCGAAACTACAAGTTCTCATTACGAAACTTTAGTTTATCGTTCTAAGCAAATCTATTGAGTCTTGACTGCGAAGCTATAGGTTCTCATAGGTACTTTCTTCAGTTTCATTAGTTCTTGTGAATCTAAATTTTCTCCATGCAAAAGTATGCGAAACTAGTAATTAAAAACAATAAAAGTAATAACAATAATAATAATAAATAAAATAAAATTATAATTTGAATTATACAATATTATAATGATAAGAAATAGTAAATGGATAATAGTAATTAATATTAACTATAATTAGTAAATTTTACATGTTTATAACCTTCATGGATCTAACAAACTCTTGGTTTCCCCTGCAGATATCAAGGGGAGCTTAAAGTTTGATCCCTTATCAACGTGGTGGCGTATCTAAACGATCGCGACCCAAAGTCTGCTGGATACATAGCTTCCATTGATTGGCTAAGGAGATCTCCCATTTACTATGCTAATTCTCACTCTCCTACCATAGACGAGAAACAGATCTGAGATTTCTTGTATGTCACGCGCTTAACGGTAAAATCTCATTTTTGGAAATTGTGGGCGTCACACTTCATATAAGTATTACTTCCATTGATTAAATTTTGTGTACTATTCGCGCTATAGTTAGAAACGAGTGAAAAACTTTATCATAGAATATGATATCAAGTACTTTAGGTAGAGTATCTCACAATTATACAAATCCTTTGATAAATGAATTATTACGTGACCAAAGTTGATTTATCTACTTTTTTATGTCATTTACTAATCATCATTTGATTTTTATTGGCTATATTTGAATGCTTTTGCATTTGACTTGCTTAAACCGTCCGTATTTAGGTGACAACTCATCTGCCTTTGTACATGGGCTATTAAGTCGGCCACATTTGTTTGCATTCATATTCAACTCATCCGCATTTGTATGCTTGAGTTGATCATGGGCATCCGCATTTGTTTATCCATGCATTCACATTTATACACGAGAGCAATCACATTTGATACTTAGACTTCATCCGTATTAGTTGAATATCTCATCCACATTTGGATGATAAAGAAACCGTCTTTATTTGATTATAGTCCAAGTCATTCGCTTTTGACTGAGTTAAATACTCTGAACTTGTATGCCAATCTGAATCATTAGAAGTAATATGAATACTAGTTAACAACTGAACTATTTTTGCGTTGATTCTGTAATTTGAACTACGTTTGATGCTAAATCATTTAGATCGTCAAACATTTAATTGGATGTGAGAACAATTGATGAACCATCTTTAATTATTCATCATCACATAAATCATAACAACTGATTTTTGTTATTCGATTGATGTTAATGAACATATACAATGAATACTCGTGGTGAACACATTATTTCATCATTTTTAACAATAATCTATTCACATGCTTTAACCTTGAGTAGATAATCAATTAATTAATTAATCATTCTCAAATTGTACAAACTTAAAATATATTTCCCTGTTGATTTTCGTGTTGAACGGATGGGTTTTTTCATCAATTTTTGATGAAGAGTGCAGGACCGTTTAAGAGTATGCACTTACAACACAGCAACACAATGAGGAGAGTTCTTTAGAACACTTAACAGATCAAATAGGGAACTGGTTACTTATAAGTAAGATACTAAGAACACAAGTAAAATGTGAGACAGAACAGGACAGCAAACAACACAAGTGTATTGTTTTCAAGAATGTTGTATATTGCTTCTTAAGTTCTTTTACAAGTATTACAAAGCATGTAAAGAAAGATACAAGTACTTGAGATACTTTATACTACATCCTATAGCCGGGCATACTTTGAAGGCCAGCTGGATACACAAGACTAGACAACTACAAAATCAAATGTAGAGTCAAAAGGCAGATTGTCTTTTGACTAGTGACTATGACATGACATAACTCACATCCTAATATATTACAAAAAGGATAAAACTACATAAAGTAGAAAGCTCAGACTCAAGACCTTAATGTAAAGTTACCAAAAGCATGGACCTTTACACCAACTCATGTAAGTTGGTGACTGAACAGAGTTGCAGCGGAAAGGTGGTTCAACTTTATGGTAAAGTACATCAGATAAAAGCATGTTCATAAAAGTTTTCGGAAGAAATCTGTCTTCACTCTTTGGCTTTGGAATACTTTGTTTTTGAAACTTCGAAAGACTTTACTTTTCTCTTCGGAAGATGTTGGTCTTGGCTTCGGAAGATTTTACACTTAGAATATTTTCTAGTGCATGGTGTAAAACTTCTGAAGCATTTCTACTTATGTACTTCAATGCATGCATGCAGAGAGACTTTGGATGTTTTGGTTGCATCAGACTTATAAGAATCCTTACAAACTTCCCCTAGGTTGATGCTACTAAAACATTTGAAGATCTTCAGCTGTTGACAGTCCTCATTATGATAATGACCATACCCTTCTTCATTAGATGATCAGGATCACTCAAACTCTTATAGTGTCATCATATCTCAAAGAGATCATATAGAGGTAGGTTGAATAAGTCTTGTCATGTGTAGACATTTTCACCACCTTGATCTCTGATCACATGCCATCTTTCTAGATTAGTTCTGAAGATCCAAGATAAGATGGGTCTCTCAGATGCAAGAGGAGCCACATGAATTGGAGTTGATGGGGTTGCCTCTTCATGCACTTCCTCGGGTTGATCTTATTCACCCTGAGGCTTGGAGGTGGATGATTCATACTTCTTCTTCTTTGCTTTTGGTTTAAAAGCCATCCTCTTCCTCCTCTTTGAAGACTTTAACTGAGAAGACTGGCCTGCAGCACCTTGTTGATCAGTCTTGCCTTGCTCAGTTGGGTGTTCCTCCCTCACAGGTTCAGAAGGAGAGAGAGTTTGATCGTGTTATGGATCAGAAAATGAAGCTTGCTGAGACTCAGCAGGAGGTCCAAGTTGTGTTGTCTCAGGTTGTTTAACTTTAACCTCCACTTCAGGAGGAGCTTGACTTGGAGGGGAATGTAAGTCAATAAGCTCTCCACTTCTGATCTTCTGCTTGATTACCCTACTGTGCTCATCATTGTGGATAGAGACCAAGTCTCCTTCCGGAGATTCCATACAGCTTCCAGAAGCTCATCATCCTTTGTCTGTCAACAGACTTTTTCATACTTTTCTGGATTATGGCTCTTGACTTTGCAGCCTTTCTCTCATCTTTCTCTTTGTTGCTTTTTGTTCTTTGAGCACTTGAAGTTCAAGTTGTTTGAGATACTTAAACTCATTGTACTCAAAGGACAAGTGAAGAAGTGCATATGCCTGGTAGAGACTTGTGGCACTCAGGTAGTTGATCATATTTTGCCTATCTGTTTCTTTGTGTACCGGAGGTTCTTGTGTAGCTGCCACAGTATCTTGCACAGGACTTTCTTGAACTATGGAGAGAGTAGGAACATGCTTATACAACCTTTTCTGTCTCTTCTCTTCTTTGATTTGGAGGAGCTACCTTGCATCCTCTACTTCCTTTCTCTCCCTAGACATTTCCATGTCTGCTAGTTCATTTAGTTTCCTTGAGGGAAGAGATATGATCTCATCAATGTCATAGTTCCTGGTCTGCATGTAAGTAATCCTTACTGCCCTCAACTCATCATCTTGAGTGTTTGGTCTGGGGGCAGCCCTGATTACAGCTTGCATGAAGCTTAAAGACCCAGAGGAACTTTCTCCCCATAGCTTCCACTTCCTCTCTCTCTCCTCCTCCTTAATCTCCTCAGGAGTTAAAATCCTTTTCCCCTTGTCACCCACAGACCTTTGTTACATAGGGTGGAGAGGCTTTGGCCTTCATTGCTTGGTGTAGCATCCAAGCTCTGGCCAGATAGAGGCTATGATACACCTTCACCAGCAGGTGTTTCACTAAGTGAATGAATTGCTGAAGTAGTTGTTGGTGTGACTGGGGTCTTAGGCTCTAACACTGGGCTTTCAGTCAAGGTTTTCCTTTTGAAGCTAATCTTATGGTCTGCCTTAACATCTAGTCACCAATGACATTACCTAATTACCTTTGTCTCCTTCTTAGGCTGAACTCTTTAGTAATTATGTCTTGAATCCTTTGTGCCAGCCTGCCATCTTGTCTAGATTGACTTTGATTGACAAGTGGCATGTTGATCCGGTCAAGGCCTTCATAGTAGTTCAAGGTCTGAAAGTTGAATACCTCTTGCTGCCCTTGAACTCTTTGAAGAATGAGGGCTCTTCTGTTAGCATCATACCTCCACCCAATGATGTAGTTTGAAGTTCCTTGGAATGAGGAAGACATAACCCTTGGAATGCCTTCCTTAAAGAGACTCTGAATGAGAGAGTCTAGAGAGTCCACATCACTGTGAAATTGAGGAAGTTTTTAAGTATGCACAATTGCAAGTGAGGATGGTGAGTCCTCAATGTCCATACTCCCTGAAGAACTCCTAGGTTCTGTGATTGCAATGACTTTCTCCCCCTTCTTGGTAGCATCACCCTCTTGCATAGGTGAGCTAGGAGTTAGGTCAATCACATCCATAGGTTCTTGTGTTCCTGGTTGAGCTCTCCTTAAAGGTCTCCCAGTTAGTTTTTCCCAGAGATAAGATATCTCAAGTTGCTGATCATTGACCCTGTTTTGTAGGGTAGTCACCTGAGATTCAAGGTGACTAACCTTAGAGACTAGATAGGTGCATATTTGTGATAGTTTGTGCACCTTCAATCTCAAATTCCCCCATCTTCATCAGAAGAATCACTGGGGGATGAGAGAATTTGACCAAAGTCCTCACTCTCACCACCAGTTTCATGCTCTTGGCTGTTGGATTTCCTCTGCTCACTGACAGCCTTAGTTGAAGTGTCAATGGGCTAAGTTGCCATGGTTGAGCTCTTAATGATGTAATCACTTGTAGAAGTGAGAGCCTCTTCCACATGGATCTCCTGAACAAGTTCAGAGAGGTCCACCTCAGTAATGGGTGACTGATGTGGGCTAGACATAGGAGACTCAGGAGCACTCGTCTCTCTTTGAATAAGGAAAGAGTAGAGAGGCTCGTGGTACTCACTGAAACCTAAATCTTCATCAGTATAGAATTCAAGGTTAGGAGTGGGTTGGTTTAAATCTAAAGTTGGGGATGGTAACTGTCCCCTGAAGGTTGTTCACTTGGTGTTTAGACTTAGAGTGAAGGCTTAAGGTAGTTGGGCTAGTGAGCTCATCAGGCTGAGCATGACGAACCTCAGCATTGATCTTTGAAGAAATGGGAGTCGTTTGCTCTCAGGAGAAGTGGGAGCTCTAGTATCCACTACCTCCTGTATGGGTTAGTATGTAGGGGCCTGCATAAGCTCAATAGCTTGAGTAGGGGTTTGTTTGGATTTTCTTTGGTAGGTGAGGGTGATTTGTGTTCTTTTGGTGGTTGGGAGGTAGAAGGTGTGGGTTCAACACTAGCTTGTGTTGCTAGGTTGTCAACTTGAGCAATGAGCTCTACATTTTTGGAACAAGGGTTGTTTCTACCCCTGAGAAGCCTACAGTTGGCTTCTTCATAATTTTAAAGGTGTCAGGCTTCATCTGTCACAATTTAAGAATATTATCTATTTCACTCAACTGTGAGCCCAGTTCACAATTGAAAATGTGTTGAAGATATCTAGGAAACATATAATACTCCATGGAGTCCAAGTTAGCAAGCAAATTTATATAAACAAACTGAGAGTACCTGAACTTGACCCCTTGAACCATTAAATGCACTATGAAGGAGAGATCCTCAGGAATCTGGTCCCACCCTCCATGCTTGTTTGACAAGCTATGGATAACCACATGAAGCAGGTATTTCCACTGGGATGAGACCTTCCCTTTCCTGGAGGTCTTTACAGATAAATCTCTCTCATAGCCTATCTGGTCAAAGGAATAATTTACAGCTTCCTTTGAGAAAAACAACACACCTTCTTCATCATCCAGCTGCAAGTGAGTGTTGATGATGGCTGGAGTGATAAAGATTTTCCTCCCCTGCAGTGTGGCAGACAGTGCCTTCTCCCCATCCATAATGACTCTTGGCATGTCTTCCAGAATTCAAGTAGATGATCCTCATAGAGAGTAGGATCGACGGTTAGGGAGGTGAAGTAGTTGGATAAACCCAGAAAACGATAAACATCTGATAAACTATCATCTATCTTAGAGTTCAACAGAGCAACCTGGTTGTGTTGCCTGTGAAGTTGCTTGGAGAAATCAGGGTTGTTTCTGCGGTTTAGGTTGGCCATTTTGAGAAGCTTAAGGGTGAAGAAAGGTGAAGAATAAAGCGGTTTTTAGTGAATTTAGGTTAGAGGAATAGTGCAGATGAAGAAGATAGTAAAAGAGGGGGGAACCGTTGGGTATATATATGAAATGGATTTAAGACAAAGTTAATGAAAGAGGATAATCTTTGATATCCGGATGTCGGTCCCACCTCTAAAAAGATAGTTTACTTTTGCCAAAAAGTAGTTTTCTTGGAAGTCGAGAATCTTCCAAAGGTTATTTTGCTTCGGAAGTTCTGAAGAAAAGCTTCCGAAGGCAAATTGGCTTCGGAAGATATTCCAAAGGTTTCTGAAACTTTTGCTTCGGAAGAGATTTATTAATCAGAGTTTTTATTTTAAAAAGAATGAAAACTTCCAAAGGTAAATTGCTTTTGGAAGAAAATTGCCCTGTGAAAACATATAAGTACTTAAGTTAATTTTTAAGCTTCGGAATATATTTTAGAAATTTTTTCTGAAAGTAAATCTATTGAAGTAGTTATTTGTTTTCTAAGATATAAGTCTCTTCCAAAGGTAATTATAAATCTTTCAAAGGATAAAAAGATCAAAACTTTTGAAAATCTAAGGAATGTCTTTTAAAAAGATGTACCTTCCAAAAGAATAAGGGCTTATGAAGGTGAAAATAGACAACTTAGGACACAGAGGTTTTAGAAATAATATGATTCAGTTTTAAGAAAAGCTACTCAAAGTTAATCATCCTAATAGCTTATACAAGATATTTGAATCTCTATTCAATAAAAGCTTTAGTGAACAGATCAGCATATTGTTCTTTTGTTTTAACTTTGACTAGTTTGATTAATCCATTATCAAAGTTATCTCTAATCAAATGATACCTCATGTTGATGTGTTTGTCCTTGAGTGTTGAACAAGATTCTCTGTGATTAAGATAACACTGTTGTTGTCTATATGGATGGGAGTCTCCTTGAAGTTGAATCCATAGTCCAGCATCTGATTTTGAATCCAAAGCACTTGAGCACAGCAGCTTGCAGCAGCAATGTATTCAGCTTCAGTAGTTGATGTAGACACACAGGATTGTTTCTCGCCTTGCCAAGAGACTATCCTTCCACCAAGAAATTGACATCCCCCAGATGTAGAGTTTGCAGTCATGTTGTAGTCACTATTTGTATAAACAAACAGATTGAAGTCATAATTCTTTGGATACCAAAGGCCAAGTGATGGAGCACCTTTGAGATATCTTAAAATTCTCTTAACAGTGATTAGGTGTGACATCTTAGGGTTGGCTTGATATCTTGCACAAATACATAGGGCAAACATAATATCAGGGCTGCTAGCTATGACGTACATAAGAGACCCAATCATTACTCTATAGAGATGTTCATCAACACACTATGATCAGGTCCAAGGGAGTGGTTTCGCGCTATGGGTGTCTTAGCAACCTTACAATCACTCATGTTGAATTTTTAAGTACGTCTTGTACATACTTTGACTAACTTATGAAGATGCCATTGTCAACTTGCTTCACTTGAATTCCTAGAAGAAATTGAGTTCCCCCATAGCACTCATTTCAAACCTATCCTTTATCAGCTTCTCAAAATTTTTGGAGAGCTTTGGATTAGTAGACCCAAAGATAATGTCATCTACATATACTTGAACTAGCATTATGTCATTTCCTGTTCCTTTGATGATGAGAGTTCCATCAATAGTACCCCTTTTGTACCCATGCTGACAGAGATACTGAGATAGAGTTTCATACCACTTTATTGGTGCTTAGTGCAGCCTATAAAGAGCTTTATCAAGCCTTCAGACATAATCAGGATGATCAGGATATGCCAACCCAGGTGGTTGTCTGACATACACCTCTTCATCAATCACCCTATTGAGAAAAGCACACTTGACATCAAGTTGGTAGACCTTGAAGTTCTTGGATGCAGCAAAAGCTAGGAATATCCTGATAGCTTCAAGTCTTGCTATAAGAGAAAAAACATCTATGTAGTCAATTCCTTCTTTTTGAGTATACCCTTGAAGAACTAGTCTTGCCTTGTTTCGGATGACAAGTCCTCTATCATCCTTCTTTTTCCTGAACACACATTTGGTTCCTATGGTAGTCTTCCATTGAGGAAGAGGACATGGGTTCCAAACCTTTTGCCTTTTTAATTGAAGCAGCTCCTCTTGCATAGCTTCAACCCAACTTCCATCCTTTAGAGCCTCCTTAATCTTCTTTGGCTCTATCTGGGACAAGAAAGAAGAGTGAAGACAAACATTTTCATCATGGGTTTGTCCTCTTGTTCTTACCCCTGAATCAACATCTCCAATGATGTTTGTGGTAAGGTGAGACTTGTAGATCCTTAGCTGAGGGATCATAAAAAGTTGTTTAGACAAATCTAAATTAGAGAAATTTTGATCTGGCAATGAGGATTCACCCTCCATATCAGCACACTTATCAAGATTGACTTGATCCAATGAGGGTGTGACATCATTGATGTTGTCTTCAATGGAGTGGTTGTCAGCATCAAGGAATTCTTGATCACTTTCACCACCACCATTTTCTCCTACATTTGAAGCTCCTTCATCTGAGTTTTGTGCCTCTAATCTGGAATTTGAAGGCACCCCAGAGGTATCAGCAGGATTTGTCATTGATGTGTTGGTAGAAACTTCATTTGCAGGGTTAGTTACCATTGGAGCTGAAGTTGTGTAGCTTGAAGGTGTTCTCAGCTCAAATCTTGGGTCAGCATCACTTGTAGGTAGTATATTTGTGGATCCTGAAACATGCTCACAAGATTTGTTAAAACTTTTAGTAACTAAATCAAGATCAAATAGCCAATCAGGACCAGAACCTTTTACACTAGGAGTGTGCTTAATGAAAGTCACATTGGTTGACTCCTCAACTACTCTAGTTCTGTGATTGTATAATCTATAAGCCTTAGTGTAAGGATTCCTATAAGTCTGATGCAGCCAAAACATCCAAAGTCTCTCTGCATGCATGCACTAAAGAACAGAAGTAGAAATGCTTCGGAAGTTTTACACGTTGCACTAGAAATATTCTAAGTGTAAAATCTTTCGAAGCCAAGACCAACATCTTCCGAAGCCAAAAGTGAAGTCTTCCGAAGCTTCAAAGACAAAGTATTCCGAAGCCAAAGAGTGAAGACAGATTTATTCCAAAGACTTTTAGAGACAATGCTTTATCTGATGTACTTTACTATAAAGCTAGACCACTTTTCCGCTGCAACTCTGTTTAGTCACCAACTTACATGAGTTGGTGAAAAGGTCCATGCTTTTGGTAACTGTACATTGAGGTCTTGAGTATGTGCTTTACACTTTATGTACTTTTATCCTTTTTGTAATATATTAGGATGTGAGCTATGGCATGTCATAGTCACTAGTCAAAAGGCAATCTGCCTTTTGACTCTATATTTGATTTTGTTGTCTAGTCTTATGTATCCAGCTGGCTTTCAAAGTATGGCCGGCTGTAGGATGTAGTATAAAGTATCTCAAGTACTTTTAACTTTCCATCGTATGCTTTGTAACATTTGTAATAGAACTTGAGAAGCAATATACAACATTCTTGAAAACCAAATACTTGTGTTGTTTGCTATCTTGTTCTATCTCATTTTTACTTATGTTCTTAGCATCTTTCACTTAAGTTAACCAGTTCACTATTTGATCTGTTAAGTGTTCTAAGTATGTTGGGGTTCAACAATGTAATAAACTGAAGCATACAAAATCTTAATTACAGCCACTGAAGATCTCATTGTACAAGTTCAGAGACCAAGTTGATCGCAACAAAAGCAACAATACAAGACAATTCAACATGACAAATTCAACATCAAGACAACTAGAAAGTCAAAATTAGGTCATGTTGTAATAATAATATAAATAGACCCACTAGTGCATTTTTGCAAGTGTTGTTCTTTTATGTGTATTTCTCATGGTGTAAATCACCACCCAAGGAGAAATCCTCTCCTTTGGGTGGGTTCGATTTCATCAATCATCTATGATTCTCATTGTAACTTGTTCATCAACATCAATGAAATCATAACATTATTATTATCCATCTTTTTGTTCTTTGATTCACACAATCCACCCATCTTAATTTTGATTTCTGGATCAAGAACGTGATGAATCCTAAGATCCAAGCTCAATGAATCTGAAATATTGATTTAGCAAGGTAACTCTCTTCATTGTGTTGTTGTGTTGTAAAGTGCATACCCTTCACCGGTCCTGCATTTGGTATCAAAACATTTCAGGCTCTTGATATAAGATCTCACCATCTTAAGATCCCTCACACACATAAAATACTTAACAACTCAAATGGCAGCTATTACCAAAGCTGATATGGAAACTAGAACTATGACAAAGTCTCCACTGATCACTCCTAAAGACTTTGATACTTGGTGTCAAAGAATGGAAGGCTTCATCAAGTCTCAAGACTCCAGGATGTGGGACTCGGTTGTTGAAGGACCTTACATACCAAGCACCACTTCTGCTACTGGTAGTGGTATGATTCCAAAGGCTGTAGCTGATTACTCTGAAGAAGATAGGAAGAGCATAGAGATTGATCAAAAAACCATGACAGCCCTTCAAACTGCTCTTCCAAACTCCATCTATAGTAGCTTCAAGAGGTGTCAAACTGCCAAGCAACTATAGGAAGCACTGAAGCTAATGTATGAGGGGTCCTCTGAATCAAAGGAGAACAAGAAGGATCTCCTGAAGCATCAGTTTGAAAACTTCACCTTCAAGGTAGGTGAAACCATGACTCAACAATACTTCAGGTATGTTGAGATTGTGGATACTCTAAAGGGTGTTGGAGTAACTCTTGAGAACAAGGAAATTGTAAGGAAGTTTATGTCCTCTCTTCCTAGACAATGGACACATTAATGTATTGTTATCAAGAGGACTGAGAACCTTAAGACTCTTACTCTCTTAGAGTTATATGGTATTCTTAATGGCTACCAGATGGAGATGAACATGCAAAAGTCATCTGGTAACTCCAGCAATCAACTGAGTTCAGCCCTCCATGTGGTTGAAAGGGAGAGCATTGAACCACAAAAGCATCTTATATGCTACCCTGAAAACTCACAAAAGGGCCCTTTCATCACCTTCCGAGAGACGAGAAAGCTACACTCAAGGAAGTCCTTTCCAAGAGACAAGTTCTTCTCATGCCTGTCTCTGCTGATGAAACCACAGGCAACTTTCTCTTCACCCTTGAATACCTGGACTGTATCCATCCAGATGATCTGGAGTACATGGAGATAGTTCAGCAGATGGCTCTTCTCACTCACAGAGCCAAGAAGTTCTACAAGAGGGCAGGAAGGAAGTTTCCAAGCAACGTAACCAGTGGAAAGTTTGGGCTGGATAAGAGAAAAGTAAAATGTTACAACTGTAACCAGATGGGACACTTTGCAAGGGAGTGTAAGGCACCAAGGACAAATGGTGGCCAAACACAAACCAGACCAAACTACACTGACAAAGCTCCCCAGAATGAGAAGCCAAAGCAGCAAGCTGCAGTTGCTGTTGAAGAATGAGGCTTTGACTGGAATTTTCAGGTCGAAGATGCATCTCCAAACCAAGCCTCATGGCAGACCACGATGAAGCCAAGGTATTGGGACATCTTTGTACTCCTGAATGTATTACTAAAGTCAATAGATACAGGTCCTATAACTTAGAAATGAGTCCTTAAATATGTTAAAAGCTGATTTTAAGAGAGCTGAAAATGATTATAAACTAGAGATAGAGGACTTAGAGAAAACCATTTTAACTCTTAAACATGAGCACACAAACTACAAGACTCAGATCAAAGACCTCATTATTAAGTTAATTGAATGCCAGGCTAAGCTTGTGATCAGCAAAGCCAAGGCAGAAAAATGTGTTCTTGAAGAAGAGACCTTCAAGAACATAATATTCTCATCCTTGCATGCAAAAGTTTGTTATCAAAATAAGAAGGGACTGGGATCTTATGAGATAGCTCCTCCATACACAATATTGTTTGTAACATCTCCTAGGTGTGGAACTTTGAAGATAAGCTTCCCCTCATATACCCTTTGACTGAAGAGGATGAATAGGATATGGTGAAGGATGGCTCTGAGAAGAGTGAAGAAGAGCATTCTAAGAAGGGTCACCATCTCTCTAAGGAAAGCAAAGCTGTTGGGATGACCAAGTCCAGGAGAAAGAACTTGATCAGGAAGGCCAAAAGAAAGTCCAAGAAGGCTCAAGAGATCGAGGCAACCTTCAATTCTGCACAAAAACAAGTATTCATCTCTGCAGGATTTGAAATGGTGAAGGCTGAAGACACCAACTTGAACTCCATCAACAAGAGTTCTGATTCATGTCCAAATCATCCCATCATCAAGAAGAAGGCTGATCAGTTCTGCACCACTACTGTACAACCTGAACCATCTAGCTCCAAAGGTAGTTCTATCCCCACAAGAATTGCCACAACATCTGCAGAGATGAAGATGGAGAAGGAAAGTGATCAAGTTCAACCTTGTTCATAAAGGAAAACTCCTAGAAGGAAGAAAATAGACTGTGTTATTTGTGGGAGTACTTCTCATCTTGCTAAGGATTGTGTTTACAATCCAAAGAGTACCCTCCACATGACCAAGAAAGAAACTTCTAAGATTTTGGAGAAGAAGAAACAAGCTTCGGAAGGAAAATCTCTTTCCTTCAGAAGCTCCAAAATGAAGAAGAAGACAAGTGGAAACTTGCCTTCAGAAGAAAATTTGGTCTCGGAAGAAAGGAATACTTCCGAAGCACTAAAGCTTGTGCACTGAAAGCAAGATCTTCCGAAGGTCCAGTCATCAAAACTTCCAAAGACAACAAAACTTCTGAAGTATTGAAGGTCAAGATTAAGCTTCCAAAGGTGGTGTGGAAGTCAAAGAAAGACCAAGTGACTGAAAGTTCTTCATCAACATCAGCAACTGATCCTTCTAGCATGACTATAGGATCAATTACTGTTGCATTGTCTTCAACTTCTCTTGATGAGCCCAAGACCAATGAGGCTTGGGTTTCCAAATGTTACTAACCATCTCTGTTGTGTAGGAACAACTCAAGACAAACATAAATGTATGGATCATTGACAGTGGCTTGTTACAGGCACATGACAAGCAAATAGGTCACTACTTCAAAAGTTTGAAAGAATTGATGGAGGACCAATTACTTTTGGAGGAGATGCAGGAGGTTACATTATAGGAAGGGGCAAGGTCACAAATGGTAAGGTCAACATTAAGAAGGTAAACTTTGTCAAGGAGCTTGGGTATAATCTTTTGAGTGTATCCCAATTTTGTGATCAGAGTCATAACATGCTCTTTACTGGGCATGAGTGCATTGTTTCAGGCTCGGGGTGGTCATTCCTCATGAGCACATCCTGCTCAGAGCCCCCAAGAAAGGGAACATGTACAAGATGGATTTGCAAGAAACATCTCCCTCAGGAGAAGTTTCATGCTTTCTATCTAAATCAAATAATGATAATTATTTCCTCTGGCATAAAAGAATGTGCCATGTAAACTTTAAAACCATGAATAAATTAATTAAGAATGATCTGGTAACTGGAATACCATAGAAAGAGTTTACAAGTGATGACCACTGTGTTGCATGCCTGATAGGGAAGCAACACAAGGTATCTCAAAAGCCAAAGGAAAGAAATTCCATCATTAATCCCCTACACTTATTACATATGGATCTCTTTGGCCCCACCAGTATAATGAGTCTAGGAAGGACCTCTTATTATTTCGTCATCATAGATGACTTTACTAGATTCACTTGAGTTTTCTTTCTTAGAACTAAGAATGTGACCCCTGAGATTCTAAAGAATTTCATCTTAAAGATTGAGAATCAATGTGACCACAAGGTCAAAACCATAAGATATGATCAAGGAACTGAATTCAAGAATCAAATCCTTGATACATTTTGTGATGAAAAAGGTATTACAAGACAATATAGTGCTCGCAGGGCTCCTCAGCAAAATGATGTTGCTGAGAGGAGAGACAGGACACTAATTGAAGCTGCAAGAACTATGTTGTCTGACTCTAAACTGCCCATCACCTTCTAGGCAGAGGTAGTGAACACTGCTTGCTATGTGCAAAACAAAGATTTAGTAGTTAAGACACATGGTAAGACTCCTTATGAACTTTGGCATAAGAGAAAACCTTTCATTAGTTTTCTCAGGTCATTTGGATGTCCTTGCACCATCTTAAATACCAAAGATCAAATTGCCAAGTTTGCTGAGAAATCTGATGATGGACATTTTATTGGATACTCTTCTCTAGCTAAAGCTTATAGAGTATACAATCTCAGAACTAAAGTAGTTGACAAGTCAGCCAATGTGACTTTCAATGAGCACACTCCTAGTATGAATGGTTCTGGTCCGGATTGGTTATTTGATCTTGATTTAGTTACATACTGTTTTAACAAATCTTGTGAGCATGTTTCAGGGTCCATAGATATACTACCTACAGGTGATCTTGAACCAAGATTTGAGCTAAGAAGACCTTCAAGCTACACATCTTTAGCTCCAGTTATAACCAATCCTTCAAATGAAGCTTCTACCAGCACATCAATGACGAATCCTGCTGATACTTCTAGGGTGCCTTCAAATTCCAGCTTAGAAGCACAAAACTCAGATGAAGGAGCTTCAAATGTTGGAGAAAATGGTGGTGGTGAAAGTGATCAGGAATTCCTTGATGCTGATAACCACTCCATTGAAGACAACATCAATGATGTCACACACTTATTGGATCAAGTCAATCATGATAAGTGTGCTGATGTGGAGGGTGAATCCTCCTTGCCAGATTAGAATTTCTTAAATTTAGATCTGTCTAAGCAACTTGCTGTGATCCCTCAGGGGTGAGAACATAAGGACAAACCCATGATGCAAATGTTGGTCTTCACTCTTGTTTCTTGTCCCAAATAGAGCCGAAGAAAATTGATGAAGCTTTAAAGGATGGAAGTTGGGTTAAAGCTTTGCAAGAGGAGCTGCTTTAATTCAAAAGGCAAAAGGTTTGGAAACTATATCCTCCTCCTCAAGGGAAGACTACCATAGTAACTAAATGGGTGTTTAAGAATAAGAAGGATGATAGAGGACTTGTCATCAAGAACAAGGCAAGACTAGTTGTTCAAGGGTATACTCAAGAAGAAGGAGTTGATTACACAGATGTTTTTGCTCCTGTAGCAAGACTTGAAGCTGTCAGGATATTCCTAGCTTTTGCTGCATCCAAGAACTTCAAGGTTTACCAACTTGATGTCAAGTGTGCTTTTCTTTATAGAGTGATTGATGAAGAGGTGTATGTCAGACAACCACCTAGGTTTGCAGATCCTGATCATCCTGATTATGTCTGCAGGCTTGATAAAGCTCTTTATGGGCTGCACCAAGCACCAAGAAAGTGGTATGAGACTCTATCTTAGTATCTCTATCAGCATGGCTACAAAAGGGGTACTATTGATGGAACTCTCTTCATCAAAGGAACAGGAAATGACATAATGCTAGTTCAAGTATATGTAGATGACATTATTTTTGGGTCAACTAATCCAAAGCTCTGCAAAGACTTTGAGAAGCTTATGAAGGACAGGTTTGAAATGAGTGCCATGGGGGAACTCAATTTCTTTCTAGGAATTCAAGTGAAGCAAGTTGGCAATGGCATCTTCATAAGTCAGTCAAAGTATGTACAAGACATACTTAAAAGGTTTAACATGACTGATTGTAAGGTTGCTAAGACACCCATAGCTAGGAACCATTCCCTTGGACCTGATCTTGAGGGGGAGTGTGTTGATGAGCATCTGTACAAGGCAATGATTGGGTCTCTTATGTACCTCACAGCTAGCAGGCCTGATATCTTGTTTGCTACATGCATTTGTGCAAGATATCAAACCAACCCCAAGATGTCACAGCTGGTCACTGTCAAAAGAATTTTAAGATATCTCAAAGGTGCTTCGTCACTTGGCCTTCGGTATCCAAAGAATTCTAACCTTAATTTGTATGCTTATACAGATAGTGACTATGGTGGTTGCAACATGACTGCAAAGTCTACATCAGGGGATGTCAATTTCTTAGTGGAAGGATAGTCTCTTGGCAATGTAAGAAACAATCCAATATGTCCGCATCAACTAGTGAGGCTGAATGCATTGCTGCTGCAAGCAGCTGTGCTCAAGTGCTTTGGATTCAAAATCAGATGCTGGACTATGGATTTAACTTCAAGGAGACTCCCATCCACATAGACAACAACAGAGCTATCTTAATCACATAATATCTTGTGCAGCACTCAAGGACAAAGCACATCAATATCAGGTATCATTTGATTAGAGATAACTTTGAAAAAGGCTTAATCAAACTAGTCAAAGTTAACACAAATGAACAATATGCTGATCTGTACACCAAAGCTTTTGATGAACAAAGATTTAAATATCTTGTATCAGCTATTGGGATGATTAACTTTGAATAGCCTTTCTTAAAAACTTAATCATATTATTTCTAAAACCTATGTGTCCTAAGTTGTCTATTCCATCATCTTCATAAGCCCTTGTTCTTTGGAAGAAAATCATTTCAAAAGAAATTTCTCAGTTTTTGAAATCTTTAATCTTTTTTCTTTTCGGAAGATTTAAAATTACCTTCGGAAGTTTCGGAAATATCTTCCGAAGCCTAAAATCAACTTAAGTACATATATGTTTTATAAGAACAATTTTCTTCCAAAAGCATTTTACCTTTAGAAGTTTTCATTATTTTTAGAATAAAAACACTAAGTGTTAATTCTCTTCCGAAGCAAAATTCTCATCCAAAGAAAAATTCTCAACAACCTTTGAAATCTCTTCCGAAGAAAATTTGCCTTCAGAAGCTTTTTCTTCCGAACTTCCGAAGCTAATAACCTTCGGAAGATTTCTTGACTTCCAAGAAAACTTCTTTTGGACAAAAGTAAACTACTTTTTCAGAGGTGGGACTGACATCTAGATTTCAAAGTTTATCCTCTTTCATTAACTTTGTCTCAAATCCTTTTCACAAAAATACCTAACGGTTCCCCCTCTTTCATTATCTTCTTCAATTATACTATTCCTTAAACCTAAATTCTCTCAAACACCTTTGTTCTTCACCTTCCTTCACCTTGTAGCTTCTCAAAATGGCCAATCTAAACTGCAGAAACAACCCTGACTTCTGCATGCAACTTCACAGACAACACAACCAAGTTGCTCTGTTGAACTCTGAGAAAGATGATAGTTTCTCAGAGGTTTGCCATTTTCTAGCTCTATCAAACTACTTCACCTCCCTAACCATTGATCTTACTCTTTATGAGGATCATCTGCTTGAATTTTGGAAGACTTGCCAAGAAGTCATTATGGATGGGGAGAAGGCAATATCTGCCACAGTGCAGGGGAGGACAATCTTCATCACTCCTGCCATTATCAACACTTATTTATAGCTGGATGATAAAGAAGGTGAGTTGTCCTTCCTAAAGGAAGCTGTTAATCATTCTTTTGAGTAGATAGGCTATGAGGGAGATTTCTCTGTAAAGACCTTCAGGAAAGGGAAAGGTCTCATCCCTGTGGAAATACCTGCTTCATGTGGTTATCCACAGCTTGTCAAACAAGCATGGAGGGTGGGACCAGATTCTTGAGGATCTCTCCTTTATAGTGCATGGAATGGTTCAAGGGGTCAAGTTCAGGTACTCTCAGTTTGTTTACACAAATTTGCTTGCTAACTTGGACTCCTTAGAGTATTATATCTTTCCTAGATATGTTCAATACATTCTCAACTGTGAACTGGGCTCACAGTTGAGGGAAACAAGTAATATTCTTAAATTGGGACAGATCAAGCCCGACATCTTTAAAATCATGAAGAAGCCAACTGTAGGCTTCTCAAAGGTAGAAACAGCACTTATCCCAAAACTTTTAGAGCTCATTGCTCAAGGTGACAACCTAGCAACACAAGCTAGTGTTGAACCCACACCTTCTACCAACCAACCACCAAAAGGACCACAAATCTCCCTCACCTACCAAAGAATATCCAAACGAACCCCTGCTCAAGCTATTGAGCTTGTGCAGGCCCCCATACACTCACCCATACAGGAGGAAGTGGATACTAGAGCTCCCACTTCTCCTGAGGAGCAAACCACTCCCATCTCTTCAAGAATCAGTGCTGGGGTTTCTCATGCTCAGCCTGATGAGAACACAAGCCAAATTGCTTTAAGCCTTCACTCTGAGTCTCAACACTCAAGTGAACAACCTTCAGGGGACAGTTACCATCCCTAGCCTTTAGACTTAAATCAACCCATTCCCAACCTTGAATTTTATACTGATGAAGACTTAGGTTTCAGTGAGTACCATGAATCTCTGTACTCTTCCCCTACTCAAAGAGAGAAGAGTGCTTCTGAGTACCCTATGTCTAGCCCATATCAGTCACCCATTACTGAGTTGGATCAACCTAAACCTGTTCAAGAGATCCATATGGAAGAGGCTCTCACTTCTGCAAGTGATTACATCATTAAGACCTCAACCATAGCAACTCAGACCATTGACACTTCAACTGAGGCTGTCAATGTGCAGAGGAAATCCAGCACCCAAGAACCTGAAGCTGGTGGTGAGAGAGAGGACTTTGGTCTAATCATCTCACCCCTAATGATTCTTCTGATGAAGATGAGGGGAACTTGAGACTAAAAGTGCAAAAACTGTTAAAAACATGCACCTATTTAGTCTCTAAGGTTAGTCACCTTGAATCTCAGGTGACTACCCTGCATAACAGGGTGAATGATCAGCAACTTGAGATATCTTATTTCAAGGAAAAACTAGCTGGGAGACCTTTAAGAAGAGCTCAACCAGGAAGACAAGAACATGTGAATGTGATTGACCTAACTCCTAGCTCACCTATGCAAGAGGGTGATGCTACCAAAAAGGGGGAGAAAGTCATTACTGTCACAGAACCTGGGAGTTTTTCAAGGAGTATGGACATTAAGGACTCACCATCCTCACTTGCAATAATGCATACTCAGCAACTTCGTCAAGTTCACATTGATGTCGACTCTTTAGACTCTTTCATTCAGTGTCACTTTGAGGAAGGCATTCTAAGGGCTATATCATCCCCACCCCAAGGAACTTCAAACTATATTATTGGGTAGAGGTATGATGCTGATAGAAGAGCCCTCATTCTTCAAAGAGTTCAAGGGCAGCAAGTTGTGTTCAATTTTCAGATCTTGAACTACTATGAAGGTCTTGACTTGATCAACATTCCACTTGTCAAACCAAGTCAATCTAGACAAGCTGATAGGCTGGCACAAAGGATTCAAGATAGAATTACTAAAGAGTTCAGTCTAAGAAGGAGACAAAGGCAATCAGGTAATGTTAGTGGTCAACTGTTGAGGCAGACCCTGAGATTAGCTTCAAAGGGAAAACCTTGGCTGAAGGCCTAGTGATAGAGCCAGAGAGCCCTGTCACACCAACAACTACTTCAGAAAATCATCCCCTTAGTGAAACACCTACTGGTGAAGGTGTATCATAACCTCTCTCTGGCCAGAGCTTGGATGCTACACCAAGCAATGAAGGCCAAAGCTCTCTCCACCCTGGGTCACAAAGGTCTGTGGGTAACAAAGGGAAAAGGATTCTAACTTTTGAGGAGATTGAGGAGGAGGAGAGAGAGAGAGAGAGAGGAAGAGGAAGCTAAGGGGAGAAAGTTCCTCTGGGTCTTCGGGCTTCATGCAAGCTGGAATCAGGGCTGCCCCCAGACCAAACACTCAAGATGATGAGTTGAGGGCAGTTAGGATTACTTACCTGTAGACCAAGAACTATGACATTGATGAGATTATATCTCTCCCCTTAGAGGAACTCAATGAACGGGCTGACTTGAAAGTGTCAACAGAGATGAAGGAAGTAGAGGATGCAAGGCTACTTCTCCCTGTCAAAGAAAAGAAGAGATAGAAAAGATTATACAAGCATGTTCCTACTCTCTCCCCAGTTCAATAAAGTCCTGTGAAGGAGACTGTGGCAGCTACACAAGAACCTTAGGTAGACAAGGAAACAGATAGGCAAAACATGATCAACTACCTGAGTGCCACAGGTCTCTACCAGGCATCTGTACTCCTTCGGCAGGACCCTTGAAGGGTATGCACTTAAAACACAACAACACAATGAGGACGTTACTTAGAACACTTAACAGATCAAATAGGGAACTAGTTAACTTTAGTGGGAGATGCTAAGAACACAAGTAAGAATGAGACAGAAAAAGATGGCAAACAACATAAGTAATTGGTTTTCAAGAATGCTGTATATTGCTTCTCAAGTTCTATTACAAATGTTACAAAGCATACTTAGAAAGTTACAAGTACTTGAGATACACATACTACATCCTACAGCCGGCCATACTTTGAAGGCCAGCTGGATACATAAGACTAGACAACACACAAAATCAAATGTAGAGTCAAAAGGCAGATTGCCTTTTGACTAGTGACTATGATATGCCATAGCTCACATCCTAATATATTACAAAAAGGATAAAAGTACATAAAGTAGAAAGCACAGACTCAAGACCTCAATGTACAGTTACCAAAAGCATGGACCTTTTCACCAACTCATGTAAGTTTGTGACTTTATAGAGTTGCAGCGGAAAGGTGGTCTAGATTTATGGTAAAGTATATCAGATAAAAGCATGTCTCAAAAAGTCTTCAGAAGAAATCTGTCTTCACTCTTTGGCTTCCGAAGGCTTAGTCTTTGAAGCATCGGAAGACTTCACTTTTGGCTTTGGAAGATATTGGTCTTGGCTTCGGAAGATTTTACACTTAAAGTATTTCTAGTTCAAGGTGTAAAACTTCCGAAGCATTTCTACTTATGTTCTTCACTGCATGCATGTAGAGAGACTTTGGATGTTTTGACTGCATCAGACTTATAGGTATCCTTACAAACTCCCCCTAGGCTGATGCTACCAAAACATTTGAAGATCTTCAGCTCTTGATAGCCCTCATAATGATAATGACCATGCCCTTCTTCATTAGATGGTCAGGATCACTCAAACTCTCATAGTATCTTATCATTTCAAAGAGATCATACAGAGGTAAGTTGAATAAGTCTTGCCATGTGTAGACATTTTCACCACCTTGATCTCTGATCACATGCCATCTCTCTGGATTAGTTATGAAGGTCTAGGATAAGATGGGTCTCTCAACTGTAAGAGGAGCCACTTGAATTGGAGTTGATTGGGCTGCCTCTTCATGCACTTTCTCAGGTTGATCTGACTCAGCCTGAGGTGTAGAGGTGGATGATTTTGGCTTCTTCTTCTTCTTCTTTGACTTTGGTTTGGAAGCCATCCTCTTCTTCCTCTTTGAAGACTTTAACTGAGAAGACTGGTCAGCAGCATCTTGTTGATCAGTCTTGTCTTGCTTAATTGTGTGTTCGTCCCTCACAGGTTCAGAAGTAGAGGGAGTTTGACCCTGCTATGGATCAAAAGATGAAGCTTGCGGAGGCTCAGCAGGAGGTCCAGGTTGTGTTGTCTCAAATTGTTCAACCTTAACCTCCACTTCAGGTGGAGCTTGACTTGGAGGGGAGTGTAAGTCGATTAGCTCTCCATTCTTGATCTTCTGCTTGATTATCCTGATGTGCGCATCTATTGTAGATAGAGACATAGGGCCAAGTCTCCTTTTGGAGAATCCATATAGCTTCAAGAAGCTCATCATCCTTTGTCTGTCAGCAGACTTCTTCATACATTTTTGGATGATGGCTCTTGACTTTGCAGCCTCTTCTATCATCTTTCTCTTTGTTGCCTTTTGTTCTTTGAGCACTTGAAGTTCAAGCTTTTTGAGAAACTGAAACTCAATGTACTCAAAGGACAAGGGAAGAAGTGCAGATGCCTGGTAGAGACCTATGGCACTCAGGTAGTTGATCATGTTTTGCCTATTCGTTTCCTTGTCTACCTAAGGTTCTTGTGTAGCTGCCACAGTCTCCTGCACATGGCTTTCTTGAACTGGGGAGAGAGTAGGAACATGCTTGTATAATCTTTTTTGTCTCTTTTCCTCTTTGAATTGGAGAAGTAGCCTTGCATCCTCTGCTTCCTTCATCTCTCTTGACACTTCCATGTCAGCCAGTTCATTTAGTTCCTCTAAGGGGAGAGATATAATCTCATCTTTGTCATAGTTTGTGGTCTGCGATAAGCAATCCTGACTGCCCTCAACTCATCATTTTGAGTGTTTGGTCTGGTGGCAGCCCTGATTGCAGCTTGCATAAAGCCTGTAGACCAAGAGGAACTTTCTCCCCTTAGCTTCCTCTTTCTCTCTCTCTCTCCTCCTCCTCAATCTCCTCAGAAGTTAGAATCCTTTTCCCTTTGTCACCCATAGACCTTTGTGACACAGGGTGGAGAGAGCTTTGGCCTTCATTGCTTGGTGTAGCATCCAAGCTCTGGCTAGAGAGAGGTTGTGAGACACCTTCACCAGCAGGTGTTTCACTGAGGGGATGAATTTCAGAAGTAGTTGTTGGTGTGACAAGGCTATCAGGCTCTATCACTGGGCCTTCAACCAAGGTTTTCCCTTTGAAGCTAATCTCAGGGTCTGCCTCAACATCCAGTTGACCAATGACATTACCTGATTGCCTTTGTCTCCTTCTTAGACTGAACTCTTTAGTAATTCTGTCTTGAATCCTTTGTGCCAACCTGTCAGCTTGTCTAGATTGACTTGGGTTTACAAGTGGCATGTTGACTAGATCAAGACCTTCATAGTAGTTCAAGGTCTTAAAATTGAATACCTCTTGTTGCCCTTGAACTCTTTGAAGAATGAGGGCTCTTCTATCAGCATCATACCTAACCCAATAATATAGTTTGAAGTTCCTTAAGGTGGGGATGATATAGCACTTGGAATGCCTTCTTCAAAGAGACTCCTAATGAAAGAATCCATAATGTCCACATCAATGTAAACTTGAGGAAGTTGCTGAGTATGCACAATTGCAAGTGAGGATGGTGAGTCCTTAATGTTCGTACTCCTTGAAGAACTCCCAGGTTCTGACTGTAATGACTTTCTCCCCCTTTTTGGTATCATCACCCTCTTGCATAGGTGAGCTAGGAGTTAGGTCAATCACATTCACAGGTTCTTGTGTTCCTGGTTGAGCTCTCCTTAATGGTCTCCAAGCTAGTTTTTCCCTGAGATAAGATATCTTAAGTTGCTGATCATTGACCCAATTGTGCAGGGTAGTCACTTGAGATTCAAGATGACTAACCGTAGAGACTAAATAGGAGCATGTTTTTGACATTTTTTGCACCTTTAGTCTCAAATTCCCCTCATATTCATAAGAAGAATCATTGGGGGATGAGATGATTGGTTCAAAGTCCTCTCTCTCACCACCAGCTTCAGGTTCTTGGCTGCTGGATTTCCTCTGCACATTGACAGCCTGGGCTTAGTTGCCATGATTGAGGTCTTAATGATGTAAGCACTTGCAAAAGTTAGAGCCTCTTCCATATGGACCTCCTGAACAGGTTCAGGGAGATCCACCTCAGTGATAGGTGACTGATGTGGGCTAGACAAAGGAGACTCAGGAGTACTCATCTCTCTTTGAGTAGGGAAGAGTAGAGAGACTCATCGTACTCAATGAAACCTAAGTCTTCATCAGTATAGAGTGAGAGGTTGGGGATGGGTTGATTTAAGTCTAAAGGCTATGGATGGTAACTGTCCCCTGAAGGTTGTTCACTTGAGTATTGAGACTCAGAGTGAAGGCTTAAGGGAGTTGGGAATGTGAGCTCATCAGGGTGAGCATGAGGAATCTCACCACTGATTTTTGAAGAGATGGGAGTGGTTTTCTCCTCAAGGGAAGTGGGAGCTCTAGTATCCACTTCCTCCTGTATGGGTGAGTGTATGGGGGCATGTACAAGCTCAATAGCTTGATCAGGGGTTTGTTTGGATTTTCTTTGGTAGGTGAGGGTGATTTTTGTTCTTTTTGGTGGTTGGGAGGTAGAAGGTGTGGGTTCAACACTAGCTTGTGTTGCTAGGTTGTTACTTTGAGTAATGAGCTCTAACACTTTTGGAACAAGGGCTGTTTCTACCCCTGAGAAGCCGACAGTTGGCTTCTTCATAATTTTAAAGGTGACGGGCTTCATCTGTCCCAATTTAAGAATATTACTTGTTTCCCTCAACTGTGAGCCCAGTTCACAGTTGGAAATGTGTTGAACATATCTAGGAAACATATAATACTCTAAGGAGTCCAAGTTAGCAAGCAAATTTGTATAAACAAACTGAGAGTACCTGAACTTGACCCCTTGAACCATTAAATGCACTATGAAGGAGAGATCCTCAGAGAGATCTTTAGGAATCTGGTCCCACCCTCCATGCTTGTTTGACAAGCTATGGATAACCACATGAAGCAGTTATTTCCACCAGGATGAGACCTTCCCTTTCCTGAAGGTCTTTACAGATAAATCTCTCTCATAGCCCATTTGGTCAAAGGAATAATTTACAGCTTCCTTTGAGAAGAACAACACACCTTCTTCATCATCCAGCTGCAAGTGAGTGTTGATGATGGCCGGAGTGATAAAGATTGTCCTCCCCTGCACTATGGCAGACGGTGCCTTCTCCCCATCCATAATGACCTCTTGGCAGGTCTTCTAGAATTCAAGTAGATGATCCTCATAGAGAGTAGGATCAATGGTTAGGAAGGTGAAGTAGTTGGATAGAGCCAGGAAACGGCAAACCTCTGAGAAACTTTCATCTTTCTCAAAGCTTAACATAGCAACCTGGTTGTGTTGCCTGTGAAGTTGCATGGAGAAATCTAGGTTGTTTTTGCGACTTAGGTTGGCCATTTTAAGAAGCTTAAGGGTGAAGGAAGATGAATAACAAAGGCGGATAGAGAGAATTTAGGTTTAATAAATAGTGTAATTGAAGAAGATAGTGAAAGAGGGGGGAACCGTTGGGTATTTATGAGAAAAGGATTTGAGACAAAGTTAATGAAAGAGGATAACTTTGAAATCCGGATGTCAGTCCCACCTCTAAAAAGTAGTTTAATTTTGCCCAAAAAGTAGTTTTCTTTGAAGTTGAAAAATCTTCTGAAGGTTATTTGCTTCGGAAGTTCTGAAGAAAAAGCTTCCGAAGCCAAATTGGCTTCAGAAGATATTTCAAAGGTTTTTTGAGAATTTTGCTTTGGAAGAGAATTAACACTCAGAGTTTCTATTCTAAAAAGAATGAAAACTTCCGAAGGTAAATTATTTTCGGAAGAAACTTGTTCTTTTAAAACATAAAAGTACTTAAGTTGATTTTAAGCTTCGGAAGATATTTAAGAAATTTCTTCCGAAGGTAAAGTTACTGAAGCAGTTATTTGTTTACTAAGACATAAATTTCTTCTGAAGGTAATTTTAAATCTTCCGAAAAGAAAAGAGATCAAAAATTTCAAAATCTAAGAAATGTCTTTTGAAAAGATTTTCTTCCAAGGAAAACAAGGGCTTATGAAGGTGATGAAATAGACACCTTAGGACACAAGGGCTTTAAGATGAAATTCTTCAGAATCTAAGGGGTCTCATCCTTAGTTCTAAGAAAGAAAACCCAAATCTTGTAAAGTCATCTCTGATCACCAAACAATAAGAGGTCCTTCCTATACTCATTACACTAGTGGGGCCAAAGAGATCCATATGTAATAAGTGTAGGGGAGTAGTAATGGAGTTTCTTTCCTTTGGCTTGTGAGATACCTTGTGTTGCCTACCCTTGAGGCATGCAACACAATGGTCATCACTTGTGAACTCTTTCTTTGGCATTCCAGTTACCAAATCATTCTTAATTAATTTATTCATGTTTTTAAAGTTTACATGGCACATTCTTTTATGCTAGAGGAAAGACTCATTACTATTTGCTTTAGATAGAAAGCATGAAACTTCTCCTGAGGGAGATGTTTCTTCCAAATCCATCTTGTACATGTTCCTTTTCCCAGGGGCTCTGAGCAGGATATGCTCATGAGGAATGACCACCCCAGGCTGAGAACAATGCACTCATGCTCAGTAAAGAGCATATTATGACCTCGATCACAAAATTGGGATACACTCAAAAGATTGTACCCAAGCTCCTTGAGAAAGTTTACCTTCTCAATGCAAAGCTTACCATTTGTGACCCTGCCCTTTCTTGTAATGTAACCTCCTGTAGCTCCTCCAAAAGCAACTGGTCCTCCATCAATTCTTTCAAACTTTTAGAGTAGTGACCTATTACTTGTCATGTGTCTGGAACAGCCACTGTCAATGATCCATACATTTATGTTTGTCTTGAGCTGTTCCTATACAAAAGAGATGGTTAGTTACATTTCAAAACCCAAGCCTCATTGGTCTTAGGCTCATCAAAATAAGTTAAAGAAAATGCAACAGTAATTGATCCTATAGTCATGTTTTGAGGATCATTTGCTGATCTTGATGAAGAACTTTCAGCCACTTCGTCTTTCTTTGTCTTCCATGCCACCTTTGGAAGCTTAGACTTGACCTCCAATACTTCGGAAGTTTTGTTGACTTAAGAAGTTTTGATGACTAGACCTTCGAAAGGTCTTGCTTTTATTGCAGCAGGCTTCAGTGCTTCGAAAGTATTCCTTTCTTCCGAGACCAAATTTTCTTCCGAAGGCAAGTTTCCACTTGTCTTCTTCTTCATTTTGGTGTTTCCGAAGGAAAAATATTTTCCTTCCGAAGCTTGCTTCTTCTTCTCCAAGCTCTTAGAAGTTTCTTTCGTGGTCATGTGAAGAGTACTCTTTGGATTGTAAACACAATCTTTAGCAAGATGAGAAGTACTCCCACACATGACACAATCCATTTTCTTCCTTCTAGGAGTCTTCTTTTGTAAACAAGGTTGAACTTGATCACTTTTCTTCTCCATCTTCATCTTTGCAGATGTTGTGGCAATTATTGTGGGGATAGAACTACCTTTGAAGATGGATGGTTCAGGTTGTACAGCAGCGGTGCACAACTGATCAGCCTTCTTCATGATGGAATGATTTGGACATGAACTAGAACTCTTGTTATTGGAGTTCAAGTTTGTGTCTTCAGCCTTAACCACCTCAAATCCTGCAGAGATGAAGACTTGTTTCTGTGCAGAGTTGAAGGTGGCCTTGATCTCTTGAGCCTTCTTGGACTTTCTTTTGGCTTTCCTAATCAAGTTCTTTCTCTTAGACTTGGTCATCCAACAGCTTTACTCTCCTTAGAGGGATGGTGACCCTTATTAGAATGCTCTTCTTCATTCTTCACAGAGCCATTCTTCACCATCTCCTATTCATTCTCTTCAGTCAAGGGGTCTATGAGGGGAAGCTTATCTTCACAAGTTCCACAACTAGGAGATCTTATTGACAAAATTGTGTGTGGAGGAGCTATCTCACTAGATCCCTGTCCCTACTTAATTTGATAACAAACTTTTGCATGCAACGATAAGGATATTATGTTCATGAAGATCTCTTCTTCAAGAACACATTTTTCTGCCCTGGCTTTGCTGATCACAAGCTCAGCCTGCATTCAGTCAACTTAGTTATGAGGTATTTGATCTGAGTCATGTAGTTGGTATGCTCATGTTTAAGAGTTGAAATAGTATCTCTAAGTCCTCTATCTTTAGTTTATAATCATTTTCAACTCTTTTAAGATCAGCTTTTAAGATGTTTAAGGATACAAGATCGGATTTCATTGTTAAGTTATAGGACCTGTATCTATTTACTTTAGCAATGCATTCAGGAGTACAAAGATGTTCAAATACCTTGGCTTCATCGTGGTCTGCCATGAGTGCTTGGTTTGGAGATGCATATTCCACCTGAAAGCTCCAGTCAAAGCCTCCTTCTTTAATAGCAACTGCAGCTTGCTGCTTTGTCTTCTCATTTTGTGGAGCCCTATTAGTGTAGTTTGGTTTGGCCACCATTTGTCCCTGGTGCCTTACACTCCCTTACAAAGTGTCCCATCTAGTTACAATTGTAACACTACACTTTGCTTTTATCCAGCCCAAACTTTCCACTGGCTGCATTGCTTGAAAACTTTCGCCCTGTCCTCTTGTAGAACTTCTTGGCTCTGTGAGTGAAGAGCCATTTGCTGAACTATCTCCATGTACTCCAGATCATCTTGATGGATACAGTCCAGGTCTTCAAGGGTGAAGAGAAAGTTGTCTGTGCTCTCATCAGCAGAGACAAAGGCATGAGAAGAACTTGTCTCTTAGAATGGACTTCCTTGAGTGTAGCTTTCTCTTGGAGTCTCTGGAAAGGTTATGAAAGGGCCCTTTTGTGAGTTGTTACGGTAGCATATAAGATGATGTTGGGGTTTAATGCTTTCCTTTTCAACCACATGGAAGGCTGAACTCAGTTGATTGCTAGAGTTACCAGATGAGTTTTGCATGTTCATCTCCATCTGGTATCCACTGAGAATACCATACAACTTTGTAAAAGTAAGAGTCTTAAAGTTCTCAGTCCTCTTGATAACAACACAATAATGTGTCCATCGTCTAGGAAGAGAGGAAATGAAATTCCTCACAATGTTCCTACTATCAAGAGTTACTCCAACATCTATTAGCGAATCCATAATTTCAACATACCTGAAGTATTGTTGAGTTATGGTTTCACCTACTTTGAAGGTGAAGTTTTCAAACTGCTGCTTCTAGAGATCCTTCTTATTCTCCTTAGCTTCATTGGACCCCTTATACATAAGCTTCAGCGCTTCCCATAGTTGCTTGGCAGTTTTGCACTTCTTAAAGCCTCTGTAGATAGAGTTTGGAAGAGCAGTTTGAAGGGCTTTCATGGATTTTTGATCAATCTCTATTCTTTTTCTGTCTTCATCAGAATAGTTAGCCACAGCCTTTAGAATCATACCACCACCAGTAGCTGCAGCGGTGCTTGGTATGTAAGGTCCTTGAACATCAGAGTCCCACATAATGATGTCTTGGGACTTGATAAAGCCTTCCATTCTTTGACATCAAGTATCAAAGTCTTCAGAAGTGATCAGTAGAGACTTTCTCATAATTCCAGTTTCCATATCATCTTTAGTAATAGCTGTCATTTGAGTTGTTAAGTATAATATATTATGTAGTTAATTGGTGTGTGCCTAAGTGTCGATGAGCAAGCTATAGCCTTTTTGGAGACCCAAGATCGCTTATCAAAAGGGGCTTTACTGAAAACGGCTTATTTTATGAGTTATTTTAATTTTTATCTTATTTTTAGATTTTGTTGGACTTTACATTTGGTCCATGTTTTGACCCACTTATTTTTTGTGGCCCATTCTATTTTTGTTTTGTTTCTTTATATGCATGTAAGAGATGGGTGGAATAATGATTAAAGTTTATAAAAAAAAAACTTTTGTTTTCTCTTTATCAGAGTATGTGTTAGTGCGAATTATTGATTATCGGCATGCTTTGCGAATTAACAATAATTATAAGAATTGTTACTGTTATTCTCGTTGAATCAACATATTTAATTTTTTATCTTTTTGTTTCCGACTGCATCATTAATCCTAATATTTAAATTGAATTTGAAGGCATTGGCACTTGCTCACATTTCATTCGACGCCCCTTAATCTTGTTTTGTTTCTATAAAGTTCATGTTAAATAATAGTTTGAAGACAAGCAAAACTTTATACGAATTGGACACAAATAAACAATTTGGACCCACGGTCAACAATGATGAAATTGAACTTAGTTTAAATATTCTGAACCCTTTTCTCAGATGGATATTTGCAGGATCGGGTTTTGTCACTTAACACTTGTTTTTCTCTCAAACTCACTTATAATAGTCACTCAAACAAGATGAAGCAATGTCTTTGACAAGAGTTGATAGTAATATAATAAGTAATCAATGCAACAAGCAGAAATATTTTCAAGGAACTTGTATATATTACTTCTCAACTCAAGATTACAAGACACTTACAAGCATACAACATGAGTTACAATGAGAAACTATATATACTAGATCCTACAGCCGGTTATACTTGATACCAGCTGGAAACCTAAGACTAAAGCATATACTACAATGCTATAGTTAAGGTATCTTAGATAAAGTATTATCTAAGATATGGTAGTCATGACATGTCCATGACTTACCTTTTGTCACCAACTAAAGATGGCAACTGTACTTAACATGAAAAGGTAAACAGTAGATTAAAGTATGGTCAACTACATGGCTTTAGAGAAAATGCCATGCAGTATCTCAGAGATTTGCAGCGGACTGTCAGACAGACCATACTTATGTCTACTGGATAATAGAAGTGTCTTCCGAAGGTTAACTGGCTTCGGAAGAACAAGTTCTTCCGAAGCCACTTATACTTCGGAAGATGCTTCTATGCTTCCGAGGCTTTAAGGACTTCTTTATTCTTCGGAAGTTGACTTCAGAACTTTGTCTTCAAGTCTTGAACCTTCGGAAGTAGCTTCTTTACCTTCGGAAGTTGGAGTTCTCCTTCGGAAGTGTATTTTACACTTAGACTTCGGAAGAACTCTTCCTTCCTTCGGAAGTCCCACACTTGGCTTCGGAAGTCCTTTGCATGTAGTACTCAAAATCTTCTAAGTGATATGGTTTTGGTTGCAACAGCCTCTTATGATCCAACAATATTTAAGTTCATTTTGTGGTTAAATGCACTCTTATTTAGACCGGATCGGACCAGCCGGTTCGACCGGGAATCGGTGCCATGTCCGGTCTGGTCTGGTGTGATTCGCTTTATAGTAGTTGAACCGGCCGGTTCGTCCCGAACCGCTAGTCGGACCGTGAAACCGAACCAGTTCGGACCGTTTTTGGTTTTTTTTAATGAGTAAAAACGGGGTGTTAAACCACAAATTAGTACACGGATATACAAATATAGTTAAGTTTATATATAACTATAAAAAATATATATAAATCATATATAAACTACTTATATTTAATTACATATATAAATATAATTAAAATATAGTTAAATCCGGTCCTACCGGTCCGACCACTAAACGAGTAAAGCGTCCGGTTCGACGTCCGATCTGGTTCCGAAAACATTGTTTAAATCAATAAACTCAATTTATGAGGTTCGTGTATAAGTAGTGTCTTAGTGTATTGGACCACATATGGATCTAATTACCATTGCTCCTATGTTTATTCAAATATATGGTATTACTTGTCTACTGTATATTTAATCAAATCATATATAAGAAAAACCTTACCAAAATCAATCTAGTGCAAACTATGTCTGGTGCTGATAAAGAAATTTTCAAAGTTATCTTGATAAGCGGATGATATTTTGTTAGAGCATCTCCAATAGAAATGTTTTTTAGTGTCTTTGAGAAGAAGAAGGTGATATGAAGAAAAAAGAAGGTGATGTGGAAAAAAAAAGATGAAAAAATTCATTTTCAAAAACATTGACTTTTCAATATGTGAGGGGAATAGAGAAAAGAGGAGAGAGGAGAGAGGGATGGGGAAAATGATGTGGAGGAAAGAGAAGATGGTTTATGTTGTTTTTAAGGCCTTGATGGTTTTAATTGTTGTTACCGAAAAATATTCATAGAGAGAACCTCAATAATGTGGGGTTAACTTTCTCCAAACATTTATGACTTGGAAACACATTAATTTCGTACTCTGGTGGGACATTCTCTATCGCCGATTAAAGAATTCACAACACTTTTTTGGTATACATAATAAATTATTTGATAAATTAAAATTTTTATTTTAAGAAATCTTGTGAAAATGAAGTGTTGAATTTGTAGTTTTAAGAATACTAATTAAACATACAAAATGAACAATGATTTTTGTAAAAAAAATTTGATATACCGTTGCAAGATATTTATTTTATCAATGATTTGACATGACCAGTTTCTATGGTGTAAATGCTGATATGTACTTTGTGACAATCAAATCTTACATATCTTAATACCTCCACCACAACCACCATGTGTCACCCGCACAGTTAAGCATTCAAACGAATATAAACATATTCGATGCCCAAATCAAAGCTAACTTCAACATAATATTTAAAAAAATTAATTAATTTATTTTCATCAATTTTTAATTAACAATAATATTTAAACGTTTAGCTTAGCCCACTATAAATCGAAGGTTTTTTATGATATTTTGTATTCTTGTAATTCAATTTATTGAATGTACCAAAGCCACATATACGTTTTAATATTTATTACGATTCCTAACCGGCCAAGGAACTACGTAGAGGCATCGCATCGCGTACCATTCACTAATCTTTCTACTCTAATAAAAGGGTAAATGAGTGTGCCACTTGTCACTACCACATTCATTCTCATCAAACTTTTCCCGCTTCTCTCTCCTATTAAATAACCATATTAATTATTAATAATATTATCTATTTATTTTTACATTATAATTAGCTTTTTAATAAAAAGAAGAAAGAGAATTTTTTTATTAATGCTATTTATATAGAGATAGTTTTTTTAAATGATTTTTTTCAAAAATAAATAAATAAAACTGTTTTTATGCAATATTTTAAAATTGATTTTTTAAAGTAATTTTTTATTAAAGAAAAAAAATAATTAAAATAAGGAGTTATAGTAAGAAAATTTTTTAAAAATGAAATTTTTTTTAAAACGTTATTTTAAGACAAAATGTTTAATTTATCTTTGAAAAAAACAAAAAATAAAATAGAAATTTCATATTATTGTTTTATTACATATAGTCGTTACTCATACATAATTTCAATCATATCATGTCTTGGTCTATTATTTTATAATTAATAATCTTTATTTTATTTAATATTTTATTTATTCAGCCCGTGTAATACACGGGTTTACTAAAGCTATTGTTAGCATATTTCTTAAACTAGTTGTTTTCATTTTAATTTTTTACTACCAACTGTAAGGATTTGGTATCTGCTGCGCAACGTGCAAGTTTTCAACAATGACTTTACTTTTTAATTTGTTTTAGAACACAGAGCTTAACCGACTACGAAGTACGCATATGCATCGTGTGGCATGAACACCAATAGACACACTTGCTAAACATATATATATATATATATATATATATATATATATATATATATATATATATATATATATATATATATATATATATATATATATATAAGTATTTATGCAATTGATCCTATTATTTTTTATTTAAGTTGAAGGCGTTGGCGCATGCTCATGTTTTACTCGACACCCCTTTTGTTTTGTTGCCATAAAGTGCATGTTAATCAATAATTTGTAGAAAAGCAAAAATTTAATCGATTTGGACGCAGTCGTACAATTTGGGCCTAGGGTCAATGTCGTCAACGATGAATGGAACTTAGTTTAAACTAGAATTAAGCTTCCCGCGTTGTTGCGGAAGCGTAAAATCGTGTCAAATAACATCAATGTCACACCACCGTTAACGACCACCAACACTGAAGTTGCGGTGTGTTGATACAGAGAATTTAGACCAAAACGTAAAATATAGAAAAAGGGGAAAATATAACTACCAAATTTAAACTCTTCAAAATGAGAAAATACACATAAAAATGTTGAACCACAAACACACATTGTGTTGTGTTAACTTACCAAATTTAGAACAAGACGTAAAAATATTGAATCATACATGCATGTAATGTCGTGTTAACTTGCAAAACTTAGAACGAAACGTAAAACGATGATTTATAAAATATGAAAAGTATATGGGAACAAAGTTGATTTTATAAATGTTGTGAGATTAAATTGCAATATATGAAGAGTTTTAGGTTAAAAGTAAACAATGTCAAATTTAAAATTAAAAACTTTGTGTTAAAAGTGAAAACTCAATTTTTTTTTTGAAAACTCCCTATGCATAAGGTACAACACCATTATGCATAGAGGAGTTGATAATTAGTAATATATAAATATTTGTTAACTTTTTTCCCAGATGGATATTTTACTTTATTTTGTAATAAAAATGATAAACTCAATATACAAGGCTCTTGTATAAGTAGTGTCTTAGTTTATTGGACCAAAATTGGACCTAGCTATGCTTTGCTATCTTGCTTTTGTGCATGGTGTTGTTTTACGACTTAAATTGTGACTTGCAGGTAAGATGGTATCATCATTACCAATTCTCCAACGTGTGCTTCAAATTTGTGGTATTTCTTATCTAGTGTAAATTTAAACCATTGTTGTTAAGACCGGATCGGACCGGCCGGTCCGACCGGTTCGGCCGGGATTCGGGGCCTGGTCCGGTCCGGTCAATGGTGATTCGTTTTTGTGTCATTGAACCGGCCGGTTCATCCGAGTTGGTGGTCGGACCGGGAGAACCGGACCGGTTCCGGCCGGATTTGCCTTTTTTTTTTTTTTTTTTGGTTTTTGTTTTAATGGGTAAAAACGAGGTGTTAAACCATAAATTAAGAGCAAAAAAAGCAAAAAACCGGCTTCACGCGGACCCGGTTTATTTCGAACGGCATTCGTGTCCGTATGTCGTGCGTGTGCGACCCAAATTTTCCAGCCAGAAACCCGTTTTTGCACCCCCCCTGCGTGCGGGAAGGTCATGGTGTAAAAGGTATCATAAAAACATTCAATACCTTTCACCTTGTTATCACATATAAACACATAATGGTTCATTTGTCACACCAATGTGGGATAAGGGTGTTAGAGAGACTCCCTTTCACACCCTTATTAGTTATTTCCAACAAATATTTAATTACATATATAAATATAATTAAAATATAGTTAAATCCGGTCCAACCGGTCCGACCGGTCCGACCGGTCCGACCACCAAACCAGTAAGGCGTCTGGTTCGACGTCCGATCCGGTTCTGAAAACATTGATTTAAACAATTCAAATATATGAAAAGCTTACCCATCTAGTCCAAGCAATGTCTGGTGATGAAGAAATTTTCAAAGTAATTGATATGTGGTCACTCACAAAGAGAACCTTAATTATGTGGGGGCTAACTTTCTTCAAACATTCATCACGTGGAAAAACTTTCTCATCCTATATATTCGGTTCGGACAAACTCTCTCTATCAAACTCTTTCTATATTCGCACTAACAAATTACAACCTTATTTAGTAATTTTTCCTTTACAATAGTTAATATGTACCCATCAATCCTACTTTTAATCATACATTTTTTATTATACAAAATTATGAGAGATTTTTTTTAGTTTGATATCAATAGTTTATAAACCCTTTGTTGTGAAACATTTTCGGTAGAGGAACTAACGATTATTTATTTCTAGAGCATGCAACCCTTGGATTACATCTTATCAAATCTTTGATAGTTTTCATAATTATGTATTGTACTCACACTTATAATTATTATTTTTATGGTATCGGAAATAAATAATTAGATAAGTTTAAAATTTAGTTTAGAAAAAGTAAATTTTATTTCTTGTGAAAAGGAAGTGTTGAATTTGCAGTTTTTACCATACTAAGTTTTTTCATTCCTGTTACAACATTTAAAATAAAATATGATTTATTAAAAAGTTTGATTTACGGTTGCGAGATATTAATTTTAATGATAATTCGACGCGTATAGTTTTTGTGGTGTAAATACTAATACGTACGTCGTGACAATTGAATCTCAAGACTTGTGTGAGTAGGTGGTAGGCCTTCATGTTAATCTTGATCTTTTTGTAGTCTTCAGGATCATGATTCAGATTGGAATCTTTAATTGGAATTGTAACATTTCTGTATTGGTCATTATTTAGTTTAGTTGAAATATGAGGACCTCTGCAGAATTGAGATCCAATAATTATGAGGACCTCTTTATTGGTGATTCACCGGTGTATTCTATTTATACTATTCGAATAATTATTACATTAAACCCTATTATTTAGGTTTTTTTTTGTCTTGTTTTTACTTTGTCATGTTGAATTTGTTATGTATTGTTTTTTTTGTTTTGATCTATTTGGTCTTTGAACTTTTATAATGACATATTTTGTCAGCAATGATTATGATTTGGAAAGCATCAGTTTATCGTCTTGTTAAACACAACAATACATTTTTTAATACCTCTACTATAACCCCCGTGTTTCACACGCATAGTCAAGCATTCAAACAAATTTAAACATAACTAATGCACACGTACATCAAAGCTAACTTTAACATAATATTTAAAAAATTTTAATTAGTTTCTTTTCCGTTAATATTTTTATAAACAATAATGTTTAAAGATTTGGCTTAGTTTACTGTAATGCGAAGGTTCTTTTACAATACTTTTTATTTTTGTAATTCAACTTATTTGATGTACCAAAGCTACGTGTACATTTTAATATTTATTATGATGCTTAACCCGCTAAGGAACTATGCAGAGACATCACATGGTGTCCCCTCTACTGATGTTAGCATATTTCTTGAATTAATTATATTCATTATATATTTTTTATTGCCAAGTGTAAAGTTGTGGCTTGCCGTTGCGCTACGCGTAAATTTTCTACAATGATTTGACTTTCTAGTTTGTTTTCTGGAGGCTTGTCGCTACGTGTATGTTTCGATATCTGATACATCACCTACCCATCTAATGGGGTATGTATAGGGGCCACTTTGCCTGCCCTCTTTTAGGACTTGAATTGTGACTTGCAGGTGAGACGGTATCATCATTATTATTGCTCCAATGTCTACTTCAAAATTTGTGGTATTTCTTATCTAGTGTTAATTTAATCAATTCAAATATATGAGAACATTACTAGAATCAATCTAGTCCAAGCAATGTCTAGTGATGAAGAAATTTTCAAAGTTATCTCGATAAGAGAAGGATATGTGGCTATTTATAGAGAGAACCTTGGCTAACTTTCTCCAAACATTCATCACGTGAAAAAACTTTCTCATCCTATTCGGGTGGGACAAACTATCTCTATCAAACTCTCTAATTGCAACCTTATTTAGTTGTTTTTCCTTTACAACAGTCAATATATACCCTTCAATCCTACTTTTAAACATACATTTTTATTAAACGACTTGAATCCTTAATTGTGAGAGAATTTTTCTTTTCACTTTTAAATCAATAGTTTACAAACCCATTATTGTGAAAAATTTTCGGTAGACTCTATTAGATGATAGTGTTAATACTAAATGTAATAGATAGTGAACCTAGTTATGGCGTATCACGTCACCAAATGAACAATTAACGATTATTTATTTCTGGACCATGCAATCCTTGGGTTACATTTTAATAAATCCCTGATAGTTTTCAAAATTACATATTGTACTCACAATTATAATTAAACTAGTATGTTACGAAGCGCGCTTTGCGCGCATTGGCTCAAACAAACGAAGATATCTTAGATAAAGTATTACTACAATGCTATAGTTAAGGTATCTTAGATAAAGTATTATCTAAGATATGGTAGTCATGACATGTCCATGACTTACCTTTTGTCACCAACTAAAGATGGCAACTGTACTTAACATGAAAAGGTAAACAGTAGATTAAAGTATGGTCAACTACATGGCTTTAGAGAAAATGCCATGCAGTATCTCAGAGATTTGCAGCGGACTGTCAGACAGACCATACTTATGTCTACTGGATAATAGAAGTGTCTTCCGAAGGTTAACTGGCTTCGGAAGAACAAGTTCTTCCGAAGCCACTTATACTTCGGAAGATGCTTCTATGCTTCCGAGGCTTTAAGGACTTCTTTATTCTTCGGAAGTTGACTTCAGAACTTTGTCTTCAAGTCTTGAACCTTCGGAAGTAGCTTCTTTACCTTCGGAAGTTGGAGTTCTCCTTCGGAAGTGTATTTTACACTTAGACTTCGGAAGAACTCTTTCTTCCTTCGGAAGTCCCACACTTGGCTTCGGAAGTCCTTTGCATGTAGTACTCAAAATCTTCTAAGTGATATGGTTTTGGTTGCAACAGCCTCTTATGATCCAACAAACTCCCCCTAGGCTGATGCTACCAAAACTTCACTTATCTCTACTTCTCAAAGTTTTCAGCACCAGGGATAAAAGATATTTGTCTGTCTCTCTGTTTTTCCCGGAAGTGGTGCTGAGAAGCTTGTACAAGTCATTCGTGGATAGGAGATCCAGTCTATCACTTTGAATGACATGCACCCTTTGTTGTGCCCCCCTGAAGAGAGTTAGTTGACGGGAGTTGTAGTCATACTCCCATCTAACTATGGACTCAAGTTCAGGACCTTCAACCATTTGAAGAAAGGCTTTGCCTTTGGTTGCTGATCCTTTCCTTTGCTCCTCCTCTCTCAGTTTTGACTCCTCTTCAACCTTGCTTCTTGCAGTGAGCTCGGCCATGTGAAGGCTGCCTAGATGATTTCTGATGTGAGCAGCTACTTCGGAGTTTGAGGGGTTGGAGAATGGTTTCTCTGCTAACTCAGCAATATCGAATCTGCTTAAGTGTAGCAGAGATGAGGCATTCAGCCTGTTAATCTCACCATTCTCTCTCTCAACAACAAAGTTGTGAGAAGAGTCTTCGAACCTCCACTGGACTATCTTCTTTCTGGGTACAAGAGATTGTCTTGGTACCCTATCTCCTTTCTTTGTGTCCAGCAGAGTCACCAGCCTTCTCCTCAGCTTCTTTTCTTCCTCATTCAATGTATCTGAATTGAGGCCAAGGAGTCTTGCGGCTTGGTCCAAAGTTCCTCTTGGTAGATCAAGAAACTCATCTCTTGTGAGGGAACTTGAGGATCCATCAACATAAGTCAGGTTGATTGTATCCTCCTCACAAGAGATGTCGCTCAGAGTAGTGCAGTTGATGAGCTTGGTTTTGATCTCCTTGAATTCCTCCATTGAGAGATGTTTAGAAGGCTGAGGGGATGGTTTGATTGGTTGTTGGGTAGGTTTAGGAGGTTGGGTTCTGGGTAAGGCTTTAGGTTGGATGATGGGTAGTTTAGGTGGTTGAGGTGAGGGAGTTGGTAGATGGGAAGGTGTAGGTTCAGGGGTGAAAGGTTCAGGTTCAGTTTTGATTGGGAAGGGAAAGGGTATTGGTTCAGGTTGATGTTGGGTTTGGATATTTGGCTGAGAGGTGGCTTTGAAGGTCATCCCCTGTCCCCTTCTATACATCTCCTTTCTTCTCCCTGCACGAATGTCAGCTTTGATGTCACTGACATGTCGTTGCAGAGTCTTTCTCAGACATTGGACCCACTTGCCTGCCAGAGAAGCCGTGAGCTTTAAGATAGTTCTTCATCCAAGCTTTGTCACCTATCTTCTTGGCGGCAGACAGTCCAGCCTCTTCTTCCTTCTTCTTCTTTACTACCAGCTTCTCCCTTGCAGCTCTCTTTCTTCCTTCTCCATTTGATCTTGCTCTTTGTTAAAGAGCCACAAGATCGTGTCACTGTTGTGTGGAGACAACTCATCTTGAGAGAATCCTCTGGAGAGTAGGAAAGTGATCCTTTCTCTCCTGAGCTGCAGATCAGCTTCTCTTTCTTTTCTCAGCCTTTCTTCTTCCAAGGCCAACCTTGCAGCTTCTTCTTTTTGCTGTTTTTGCAGCAAGGTTGCCTTTTCTAGCTCTATCAGCTCCTCTAATGGTAGCAGGAGTACATCTTCCGAGGCAGCCCCTAGACTGACAAGTCTATCAATTACCTCCACCCTTCTTCTATTGTTGATTGCCTCTTGGTTGGCTGTAGCTGCTTTTGAACTTGCAGCTAACAGTTTCCCAGTTGGCAGTCTTCCTTTCCTTTTAAGTTTCTCCAGCCTTTCTTTTCCAGAAGCTCTTCCGAAGTCATCTTCCTTTTACCTTTAATGTCTTCGGAAGTGCTAGACTTTGGTGGTTCTTGGGTAGAAGACTCAGGTTGGATGGTGGAGGTAGGAGCTGAGGTCAATGCAGATGTAATGGCTAGTGGTTGGCTGAGAAAATCCTCCCTATTAACCTCAGATGCAAGTTCCAGAATTGCATCTGTGACTATTAGATCATCGGAAAGAGAGAACAGTCCTTCCGCAGCAGCAATTTCAGCTTCGGAAGTTTGAGTTGGTTCTTCCGAGGCTTCAAATTGTGCTTCGGAAGCCTGTGAAAACACACCTTCTGTCCCAACTATTTCAGTTGCTGGGCCATCAGTCCTAGTTTCCCCTTCGAAATCAATCTCAGGTTCCACTTGGGCCTTAGGTTGACCAACTTCCTCAACAGTGGTAGGAGGTGCATTCAACCTTTGAAGCTCTTGAGCTCCAAAGTATATCACAGACATATCTGGACTGGGTTGATCAATGAGGGACTCTAAAGGAACTTGTTGAAGATCCTATTTAGATCCTGAAGCATCCTTTGATCCACTTGAATCACAACTGGAGGAGGCTCAGGGAAGATGGCGGTTTGTTGTTTTGAGCTCAAAGAAGTGAGAGCTTGACTGATGGAATCTGTCTTTGACTTAGTTCCTTAACATTCTCCCCTTTTTGGTAGCATCATCTTGAGAGGTAGATGAGCTAGAGGAAGAGGTCAAGGAGACTTGAATGGGTACATGCCTAACAGATCTCTCAATCTGTTTCTCAGCTAGTTTTACCTTGAGACTTTCAATTCAAGTTGCTGAGTGGCAGACCTATCCTCTAAAGTCTTAACCTTTGATTCAAGGTTTGAGACTTTAGAAAGTAGGTCTCTTATTGTGAGTTGCAGTCTTCCCTCATCTTCTTTGGAAGAATCACGGGGAGATGAGGTAACATACCTAGTATGTTCATCCTCACCACCAGATGTGGTTTCTTGGCACCCTGGTTTCCCTTGCACAATGATGTCTCTTTCAGAGGCATCATAGGGCATGGTTGCCGTAGATTCAGTCTGACTATTGTTACCACTGTCCTGAGGATCCAATGAGGCTCCTTCAGTAGTGGCAGCTGAATCTACATGAGTCCCCTCCACATCAGTGGGACTCACCTCAGTAGGGCTTTGCTGGTGTGGGCTAGAGACAAGAGGTTTCTCTAGGCTCTGTTGATCCTTAATGGGGTGTTGTGGATCAACTTCATTGCCTTGGAGAGACATAGTCTCTTCACCAGCTCCGGTCAATAGGTCAGTAAAAGAGAAGGAATGAAGACCTAAAGACCCGGGACTTTGATCAATGTCAAAAGGCATTGAGCTGTCCCTTGGTGGCTGCTCAGGGGAGTATAGAGACTCACCCTGAGGGCTATCAGCTGGGGTTATGGGCTCATGGGTCTGAGACTGAGGAGACTCAAGACCCATATTGAGGTCAATAGTGAAGGATTGGGGGACCTCTGGCTGAGTGGGAGCCCTTGTTCCACTCTAGCCTTTTGGTTTGAAGAGGAGGGGCTTGTTCAATCAGAGTAGATTGAACAAGGGTTCGTTTGGTTCGTCTCTGATAGGTGACTTTTATTGGTGGAGAAGGTAGATTTGGAATGGTGAGGGTTGTTGCTGGTGTGGGTTCATCACCTGTGGGGATAACAGGGATGTCACAGGAGCCATTGGCTCAATCATACCTGGAAGTAGTGCGGTATCCCTTCCAGTGTAGTTGGTAGACACTCTCTTCAAAACTTTGAAGATAGTTGGCCTCATTTGAGGAGCAGATAGAGTAGCTGCACAGACAAGCTTACTCTGATCTAGCTCGCAATTGATTATGTGTTGTAGAAATCTGGGATACATAAAGAATGTGTCCCTTTGCAGATTTCCTATGAGGTTAGTCAGCACAAACCTGGAGTAGTTGAAGCGCAAGCCTTGTACCAACCCATGAACTAGGCACCCGAGTTCATAGGGAATTTGATCCCATCCCCCTGATTTGTTAGATAAGCAGTGGAGAACCACATGTAGCAGGAACTTCCACTTGTAGGAGAAGTTGAATTTGTAGACTGTAGACCTGCTTACATCTCCACCGTATCCCATTTGGAGATAAGAGTTATCTAACTCAGACTTGGGGAATTCCGTCGGTGCGCCTTCATCATGGAGCTCAAGATGCTCCCTGATGATTTGTTCAGTAACGACCAACTCTTGGCCACATACACTTGACCTGATAGCACGAACCCCATTTAGGGTTTCAACCCGACTATTTGCCCAGAATTCGGACATTTGGTTGGTGTAAATGGTAGGGTTTACAGTCAGTGCTGTGTATATGAAGATTGGGCTAAGAAAGAGATAATATCAGAGAAGTCGGCATCCCTTGAGGAGTCAAGGAGTGCGACTTGGTTGTGCTGAGGGTTTAGAGCCATTTGGAAAGGTAGCAGAGGAAAGGTTCTTGAGAGAGAGGTAAATTGGTGAAGAAGAAAGCTTTTAGGGCAGTGAATTTGGTAAAAAAGAGTGTAAGTGATTAACCGGAAGTATTTAAATGGGTGAAATGGCGGTTTAAAGGGTGGTTTGGATAAGATGATGTGAGGGTTCAGAGGATGATGTGACAGGGGCGGTAAGGTTAAGCCATTTAAATAATCCGACATCATTAACAAAATCTTTACTTTTTACAGAGTGGGGCCCAAAGATTTCCGTTACACAGTAAAATCCTTCTTCCGAGTATAAGGTATTTCCGAAGGTAAAGTTCTTCCGAAGGCAAATGTATTTCCGAAGGTAAATAAATTGCTTCCGAAGATACATGTTGCTTTCAAGTGGAAAGTATTAAGTGCTTCGGAAGTAGATCTGAGATTACCTCAATCGCTTCTTCCGAGACTTAGTATACTTCCGAGAAGAAAATTATCCTATGAGAAATTTGCTTCGGAAGTTATGCTAGATATCTTCCGAAGGCAAGTTTTCTCTTCGGAAGAACTTATACTTAGTTAAATAAGAAAGGATCTTTTGTAACAGGGCTTAGATTGTATTGACATAAGACTTTACATATTGAAAAGGTTTTCAAATGAGATTGACTAGTCAATGTTTATCATCCCAATAGCTGTAATAAGATACTTAAATCTTTGTTCATCAAATGCTTTGGTGAACAGATCAGCATATTGTTCATTTGAATTGACTTTGACTAGTTTGATAAGATTTTTCTCATGAATATCTCTAATGAAATGATACCTGATGTCAATATGCTTTGTCTTTGAGTGCTTTACTGGATTTTCTGTGATGGATATAGCACTGTTGTTGTCAATGTGGATAGGAGTGCTCATGAAGTTGAATCCATAGTCAATCATCTGGTTTTGAATCCACAGCAGCTGAGCACAGCAACTTGCAGCAGCAATGTATTCAGCTTCAGCAGTTGATGTAGAGACACAGGATTGCTTTTTGCATTGCCATGAGATGATCCTTCCACCAAGAAATTGACATCCTCCTGATGTTGATTTCTTGTTGATGTTGCAGCCACCATAATCACTGTCAGAGTATCCATAGAGATTAAAATCACTATTTCTTGGATACCAGAGACCTAACTTAGGTGCTCCTTTGAGGTATCTGAGGATTCTCTTGACAGCAATTAGGTGAGACACCTTCGGAGCAGCCTGATATCTTGCACAAATGCAGGTTGCAAACATGATATCAGGTCTACTTGCTGTAAGATACATCAGAGAACCAATGATTGCTCTATACTGATGTTGATCAGTATCCTCCCCCTCAGAGTCAGGGCATAAATCATGGTTTCTGGGTATGGGTGTCTTTGCTGCTTTACAATCCTTCATATCAAATCTCTCTAAGATGTCATTGACATACTTAGATTGATTGATGAAAAACCCTTCCTTCAGTTGCTTTACCTGAATTCCAAGGAAAAAGTCCATTTTTCCCATAGAACTCATTTCGAACTTCTTCTTCATAATGCTCTCAAAGTCTTTGCACATTTGGTCATTTGAAGAACCAAATATGATGTCATCGACATAGACTTGAACTAGCAAAATGTCTTTCCCAGACTTTCTGATAAAGAGAGTCTTGTCAATGGTTCCTCTAGTGTAGCCGTTCTTCAGAAGAAATTGAGACAATGTCTCATACCACAGCCTAGGTGCTTGGTGCAGCCCATATAGAGCTTTATCCAATTTGCACACATAGTTTGGATGCTGTGGGTCTTCAAATCCTGGAGGCTGGCATACATAGACTTCCCTATCTATATCCCCATATAGAAAGGCACACTTGACATCAAGCTGGTAGACAGTGAAATTCTTGGATGCAGCATAAGCAAGGAAGATCCTAACTGCCTCAAGTCTTGCAACAGGTGCAAAGACATCAGTATAATCAATTCCTTCCTCTTGAGTGTATCCTTGAACCACTAGTCTTGCCTTGTTCTTGATAATCAAGCCTCTGTCATCTCTTTTTTTCTGAAAACCCATTTGGTGCCTATAGGTACTTGACCAGATGGTAGCGGACATAGGTTCCAACCTTCTGTCTTTTGAATTGAAGCAGCTCCTCTTGCATTGATTCAACCCAGCTACTATCCTTTAAGGCATCTTCCACCTTCTTGGGTTCCATTTGGGATAAGAAGCATGAGTACAGGCAGACATTCCCATTGTGAGTTTGTCCCCTTGTTCTCACACCCTCAGAGACTTCCCCTATGATGTTTTCAGCTGGATGAGTATTGTGAATTCTAAGTCTTGGAATCACCTCCAGCTGCAAAGATAGGTCCAAGTTGGACATATTTTGCTCTGGAGCTTGAATACTTGGTCCAGCTGCTGTTTCAATCTCATTCAATGAGGACTGATTGAATGAAAGAGAAACATCATCATTTCTTTGCTGTGAAGCATCATTAACAGTTGCCTGTTCCTTCAAAATGCTGCTTCCATCAGCTTGGTGTTGTGTAGGATCACCTGAGAAGACTTGAAGATCATCAGGTGAATCCCTTGTTGAAGTTCCACTATTTCTTGAAATGGTTATACTGTCAGATCTTTCAATAGTGGGAACTTGATTTGTTGTTGTTCTTGGAGAACTTGGAGCAGGTCTGGGAAGCTCAAACAGTTGATCTTCATCAGAATTGCCTTGAGCACCTGTTCCAGCTGAAACATTCTCACAAGATGGTTTAGAATAGTTTGGAAACAATTCTAAATCAAAAATATGATCAGGTCCATTCCCCCTAACACAAGGAGTGTGCTCATTAACTACAATGTTGGAGGATTCCTCAAATTGTTGGTTTTTAATGTTATAAACCCTGTAAGCTTTAGAGTGGGAGGAATATCCAACAAAGATGGCATCATCTGACTTTTCAGCAAATTTTGCTAAATTGTCTTTTGTGTTAAGTATGGTACACCTGCTGCCAAAGGACCTTAGAAAGCCAATGAACGGTGGCCTCTTGTTCCATAGCTCATAAGGGGTCTTTCCATGTGGCTTTACTACAAGAACTCTGTTCTGCACATAGCATGCAGTGCTGACTGCCTCTGCCCAGAATGTTAGAGGCAGCTTTGAATCAGCTAACATAGTCCGAGCAGCCTCAATAAGTGTCCTATTTCTCCTCTCAGCAACACCATTTTGTTGAGGAGTTCTAGGAGCACTGTATTGTCTGGCAATCCCTTTTGAGTTACAGAATGAGTCAAGAACAAAGTTCTTAAACTCAGTCCCTGATCACTTCTAATTATTTTAACCTTGTGATCAACTTGATTTTCTATTTTAAGAATAAAAGATTTTAAAGTTCACAGCAGTTTCATCTTTAGTTCTTAAAAAGAATACCCATGTAACTAGTAAAATCATCAACTATCACAAGGCAATATGATTTCCTTCCAATGCTCATTATACTTGTGGGACCAATAGATCCATGTGCAATAAGTGTAATGGAGTAGTGTAGAGTTAACAACTTTGGATTTATGAGAAGACCTGTGTTTGTTTCCCTTTCAGGCAAGCAACACAGTTATCTTTGCAGAAAAATTCCTTTTTAGGCAAACCATGTACCAAGTTATTTTTAGCCAATTTATTCATTGTCTTAAAATTGACATGACACATTCGTTTATGCCACAGTGTTGACTCATCACTATCAGCTTTGGAGAAGCATGACTTCTCCCATTGGGGAAGCATTGTTCATACAAGCTTGTACTCCCCCTCTCCCATCTGGGGAGATTGTTCATATCATAGAAGTTGTAATATCCCCTTGTCCTGGGAGATTTAGAAGCACCAATTCCTGAGGAATTGTCATCCCAGGTTTGAGGATGATGCACTCATGTTCTGTGAAAAGCATTTGATGCTTTTGATCACAAAACTGAGAAACACTTAACAGGTTTGTTCAAGCTGTTTGACAAAATTAACTTTGTCAACTTTTAGTTTTCCATTGGATATACTTCCTCTGCCCAAATATATCCTCCGGCCTCACCTCCAAACTGGACAGGACCTCCATCATAATGTTGAAATTGTTGAAGGAGAGATCTGTTTCCTGTCATGTGCCTGGAGCATCCACTATCTACTATCCAAATGTTGTTATTCTTGTCATATGGATGTCCCTGCACATAAGGTGAGAAAATTAGTTTTGATTGGAAACCCAAGCCTTTTTGGTCTTGGGTTCTTCCAATGAAAGTGACATGATTGAACCAAAGTTTATGCATGGGGGTTCAATGGATGTCTTTGAAGAAGAGGTTTGGGCTACAGCATCTTCCTTGATCTTCCATTCCATCCCTTGGTTGATCATAGAAGATGAGCTTGATGAAGCTTTTGCAGCTTGGCATTCTTCCGAAGCTTCTTTCTTTTCGGAAGAGACCTTCACACACCTTTTCTTCCGAAGCAGTCTTCTTCTGGGATGGTTTCAAGGGAACTCTTTTGTGAGTCTTTGCAGCTTTTACTTCCGAAGCCTTTTTCTTCTCGGAAGAAGAGTTTTCTTTCCGAGACAAGCCTTGCTTCGGAAATAAGCTTTCCCTTTTTCACACTTGAACCATCTGATATGGTCCAAATGTGAACCTTCCCTGACTCCTTCTCTTTTAACATTATTTGCATAATGTGTGCTAGCAGGATTGTAATAACAATCTTTAGCCATGTGGTTTTGCAAACCACACATTATGCATGCAATGTTAATTTTCTGGGAATTGGAGGGTTGCTGTTCTTGTTCTTTTTCCTCTCATCAGCAACTTTCCCTTTAACTTCTGATCCTTTGGTAGGACAGGAGTACTGGTATTGTACTCCTTTTCTGAATCAGAAGGTCCAACCACCGGAATCCTGCTGATATGAATACACCCTTTTTGCTTGGGTCTATCTTCAGCTTGGATTCAGCCACCTTCTGGCAGTTTTTCTGGCTGCTTTAGCCCTGGCTTCTTCTGGCTTTGGGTGGTCAGAGATTGATCATCATTGGTCTGGGAGGGCTCAATTACCTTGTCCTTCCCTGTGATGGTCATGGTCTCCACAGGTTGCATCACTCTTTGACTCTTTACAGGGGGGGTCAACAGATTGAAACTCTTGCTCTTCAGTACCACATCTTGGGTTGTCCTTACATACTCATAAATGTGTGGTGAGTTTTGCATTGGTTCCCAACCCACTTTTGTTTTGATAACAAAGTTTGGAGTGAGAGGATGATGCAAGTATGGCTTGGAAGTTTTGCTCAGCAATAGCATACTTCCTGGCTTGAGCCTCAGCTGTGACAAGCTGGGCTTGAGCCTCAGTCAATTTGGATATTAAATCCTTGATTTGAGTCTTGTAGTTGGTGTGTTCATGTTTTAAAAGAGATACAGTTTTCTCTAACTCCTCAATTTTCTTTTGGTAGTCAGATTCAGCTCTCTTAAAATCAGATTTTAGCACATTTAAAGACTCAATATCGGATTTAATTTCCATATTGTAGTCCTGGTACAACTTAACCTTAGCAATGCAAGCAGGGGTACAGAGATGTTCATATACCTTATTTTCATCTGTTCCTGCCATGAGTGCTTGAGCAGGAGTCACATCTTGAACCATAAAGCTCCAGTCAACTTCTTGAGCCATAGCTGCAGTTTCAGTTGACTTCCCATTGGGCTTTGGTGTAGAAGGATGTGTGGAGGCCTGTGAGGTTCCCGGGTTGGACTTGGGAGCCTTGCATTCCCTTGCAAAGTGGCCAAGCTGGTTACAGTTGTAACACTTAGCCTTGCTTTTGTCAAACCCAAACTTGCTAGTGATTGGGTTTTGAGGGAATTGCCTTCCAGTTCTCTTAAAGAACTTCTTCGCTCTGTAGGTAAGGAGAGCCATTTGCTGGACAATGTCCACATACTCTATGTCATCTGGACTAAAGCACTCAAGATCATCAAAGCAGAACTGATGATCATTGGAGTGTCCACTCCCTGAGACAAACGCACAGCCCTCCTGAAAGGAGCTTTGCTGAGCTTGATGAGACCTTGGAGTCTCAGGGAATGTGATGTAAGGCCCAGATGAACAAGATGGCTGCTGGGTGTATGACAGGTACTGCTGAGACTGTGGGATACCTGAGCCTTCAGCAACCATTAAAGCGTTGCTAGCAGGAAGGCTCAAGGGTCTGCTTGCTTGGTGACCCTTCTTGCTTTCCATTTCCAAACGGTATCCATCTAGGATCCCATAGAGTTCGGTCATGGTGAGAGTGTTTAAATTCTCTGTTCTCTTAATGGAGACACAGTAGAAAGTCCACTCATTGGGTAGAGCACTCATGAACTTTCTGGTAAGGTCTCTTAGTTCTTGAGTGATTCCCACAGATTGGAGGGAGGAGATAAGATCCATATACCTGAAGTATTGCTGGCTAAAAGTTTCTCCAGCAACATAGGTGAAGTTCTCGAACTGCTGCTTCAGTGAGTCCTTCTTTGAATCATTAGAGCTCGAGTACATCTGAGCAAGTGCATCAAAGAGTTCTTTGGCTGACTTGCAATGCTCAAACCCCACCATGATGGAGTTTGGGATTGCAGTCATGAGAACAGTCATAGCATTGCTGTCAATGTCGAGCCTCTTCCTATCTTCATCAGAATAGTCTTCGACATCCTTTTCGATCATGGCACCGTTTCCACCAGCAACTTTTGGCTTGTACGGGCCATTCACGATGGACTGCCACATCTTGCTATCCTGGTATCTGATGAAGCCTTCCATTCTTCTGCTCCAAGACCTGAAGTTTTCAGGATCGATGATAGGAGCTTTGGTCATCGTTCCCATTTCGACTTCAGATTTGTTGAGGGCCATTTTTTGAGTGAGGTATAAGGAGGAGTGAAAAACTTGGTTGATTGGGATGGTAAGATCTTACAATCAAGAGCCTAAAAAGCTCTGATACCAATTGCAGGATCGGGTTTTGTCACTAAACACTTGTATTTCTCTCAAACTCACTTATAATAGTCACTCAAACAAGATGAAGCAATGTCTTTGGCAAGAGTTGATAGTAATATAATAAGTAATCAAAGCAACAAGCAGAAATATTTTCAAGGTACTTGTATATATTACTTCTCAACTCAAGATTACAAGACACTTACAAGCATACAACAAGAGTTACAATGAGAAACTATATATACTAGATCCTACAGCCGGTTATACTTGATACCAGCTGGAAACCTAAGACTAAAGCATATACTACAATGCTATAGTTAAGGTATCTTAGATAAAGTATTATCTAAGATATGGTAGTCATGACATGTCCATGACTTACCTTTTGTCACCAACTAAAGATGGCAACTGTACTTAACATGAAAAGGTAAACAGTAGATTAAAGTATGGTCAACTACATGGCTTTTGAGAAAACGCCATGCAGTATCTCAGAGATTTGCAGCGGACTGTCAGACAGACCATACTTATGTCTACTGGATAATAGAAGTGTTCTTCCGAAGGTTAACTGGCTTCGGAAGAACAAGTTCTTCCGAAGCCACTTATACTTCGGAAGATGCTTCTATGCTTCCGAGGCTTTAAGGACTTCTTTATTCTTCGGAAGTTGACTTCAGAACTTTGTCTTCAAGTCTTGAACCTTCGGAAGTAGCTTCTTTACCTTCGGAAGTTGGAGTTCTCCTTCGGAAGTGTATTTTACACTTAGACTTCGGAAGAACTCTTTCTTCCTTCGGAAGTCCCACACTTGGCTTCGGAAGTCCTTTGCATGTAGTACTCAAAATCTTCTAAGTGATATTGTTTTGGTTGCAACAGCCTCTTATGATCCAACACTATTTATAGTGGAAAAATTAAAGTTTTAGGTTTCAATTAGAATTTGATTTTTCTAATATTTTTATTAATAAAGATTATATATTTTAATAGGGATGGGGATGAACGATTTTTTGGTTAAAATAGTTTGGTTTTCTATTTGTTAGATTTAGGATAATCACTAGTTAATTATTTATTAATTTATTAGATATATATCACTTAAATAATTAAAA
>JACVEC010000159.1:0-90000 GCA_025215565.1 Flaveria ramosissima | reverse complement strand
TATATTATGACAGTTATAAATCACCTGTTTATAAGTATGTTTGGTTGTAATCTTATTTATATTGCATCAAAATATGTATTTTGTTCAGAATTTAAACTTGTGATTCTCAATAACTTTATGTTGATTGTTTTGAGTATGTTTTCAGGTATTCATCATGTCTAACAACATTATGTTCTCATTTGATGTGTATAACGGCTGGGGCGAAGTTATGGGAAAAGTTTGTGTGAATTTAACTGTTTTTGTACGATCTTAGCTTGGCGATGGATGTTATCGTTATTGAAGATGTAGCAGTTAATTTAGCATATTTTGTAATGGGGTTATATTAAAATTTTGTGTACTAACATTAATGTAACCCGAACTGGTACTAAATGTGATATATATATATATATATATATATATATATATATATATATATATATATATATATATATATGTATATATATATATATATATATATATATATATATATTTCTATTTTATTATTATAAGACTTAATTTAATTAATTGAATCTTTATCATTTTAATAAAAGTTACATACGTAAATCTAAGTTACCCATATATAAATTTTTTTTCCTTATAGTTATATGTGTTTCATTTATGTAATAATTTAGCATTATCTTATACTTTAATTAATGTTAAGGCAATATATTCTAAGTTACTATTTCTAGCAAGATCGAAAATTTATATACATGTTATTATATAATCACATTACCATTTAATAGCACAATGAAGCATAATTTATGGAATGTAAGATAGTTTTCACAAATAGGTTCTTGAATTCAATCAATGTTTACATATTAAGATATCATAATCATTAAAAAATTAAGCAAGTAGGTTAAGTATAAAAAATCAGGGATGTTACACTTGTTGATTGTGATAATCCATTAACCCTAATGTCGCAAATACTTACACCATAAATATGTAGTATAAGTAACTTTTACACCGCATTATGATATTGATGTAGCGATTTTTCCCACGTTTACAAAATTCCTTCCCTTTTTGAACAAAAAGTCACCCTTTATTTAAAACCTTCTTAATTTTTTTGCATGATATTTTTGTACACAAATTACACCATCAAATTGATCTTTTAATATCTTTAATTTGAGTATAATCTTGCTATATTGGTTTTAAATTTTTTTTAACGTTCTTTGGGGACCACTAGTTTACCAATGTAACTCCAACTTATAGTGGCGATGTGGTATATTGTGGACCACTAGTTGGGTTACTAGGTTATCGTAATAAACAAGGGTTAATATTTGATCTCTATCATATATATATATATATATATATATATATATATATATATATATATATATATATATATATATATATATATATATATATATATATATATATATATATATATGTATATATATATATGTATATATATATGTATATATATATATATGTATATATATATCTATATATATATATATATATCTATATATATATATATATCTATATATATATATATGTATATATATATATGTGTGTGTGTGTGTAGTGCGTGTGAACGTTGCTCTCCTTATAAAGTGTCACTATGGTTCATTGGTTACTATAAAGGGAAATATTATTTCTATTTGAGCCATCTCTTTTTAATAAGAGTGGGAGGTTTGCCCACGCTACTATAAAACAAAGCAATTGCCACTAAAATTTACAATTGACAAAAACAGTAGCAAAATTTACAATCGTTGTGCCACCAAAATTAAAACAATCACAACATTAGCGACCAAACAAGGTTTTGTAACAAAATGGTCTCAAAATAAGTGACCAAACAAGATTTGATAGCAAAATAGTCGCAACATTTGCGATCGTTAAAGTGGTATCGCAAAGTGGTTGTAGAAAAAAATTATTACAGAAATAAAACAAGAGTTTTAATACGGTGACAAAGCGATTGATAATTCTAAGACCACCTAACTATGATTGCAAAACGGTAGCAAAATTTGCAACCGTTTTGCCACCAGATTAAAACGTTTGCAAAATTAGTGGCCTAACAAAATTTTAGGCAAAATGGTCTCAAAATAAGTGATCATCAAAGTGGTATCGTAAAATAGTCACAGATATAAAAATTTATTACAAAAATAAAACAAAGTTTTAATACGATGATAAAGCGGTCGGTAATTATAAGACCATCTAACTACGATTGCAAAACAGTAGCAAAATTTGTTTTGTGAATGAATCAAAACGATCACAAAATTCACGACCAACAAGATTTAGTTATTACTAGTAAAATGGTCAAAAAAATAAGAAAAAGATAAAATAAGAATAAGTTTAAAATAAAATAATACATTGATCACATAGTGGTCATAAATATTTGAACAATAGAAAAAATATAAAAATAAAACTAAAAAAATTTAAAAATCTTAAAAAAAATAAAAGTTAACAGAAAAAGATCAAATTATTGAATTAAAAAATTATATTAGAAAAACAAAACTAGAGCGGAGTGAAAACCGGCATTGCAAGGAGTGCGGAGGGGGGAGTTCAAGTACAATTGAGTCAAAGGGCTACTTAGTTTACATTGGGCTTTAATATTATTTATTTAACTAAATTGATGCTCGAACACATATTGAACAACTCATTGATGCATACAGTCAAGTGAAACAATAATACAAAAGGACAGTTTGGTTCATGAAAGTTGAAGAAGTATAATAGAATCAGAATCAAAATCTTACCTGCTTGTTTAATAAGGAACACAATTCACTCTGAGTCTCATTTCATTCAATTATCTTAGATGAAGTTTGAAATTTAAAGAAATTAGAGAACTTAGCCCTCTTATTCTTCTTTGTTAAAGAAGCATATATGTCATGTATTATTATTTAGTTTCGATTATATTTTACAAACCAATTATAAGGGATATTTCGGTTCATTTGACATGTTCCCATTCCAATTCCTTCAATCATATTCTACGAACAACGCGGTCATGAGCTACTTAATACTGGCTCGCTATAAGCTCGATATGTAAACCTTGTGCTCAAGCTCATTTATTATAAGTAGGATTTGTTTTTAATATACAAAGGGAAATACAACTACCTAAACATTCTTGTTTAATGAACCAGGAGGTATCTTTTTCATCAAAAATAATTATTTAAACAATATCTTTCCAAGCGTTATACCAGTTATTTAAACATTCTTATTAGGTTTTTTTTGTAAAACATATACTAACAAAATTCAAATTGGGCTAATAATTTTAAACATTGTTGTTTAGTGAAGCAAAGGTATCTTTTTCACCAAAAGTGTAGAAGCAATCACATTGCAGAAAAAAAAAAAAAGTAGGTAGATGGATTAAGTCGTAATCATTCGTTGGATTTGAACTTTGATTTGGAAGGGAACATTGAAGAAGAAACTTTGGACTGAGTTCACTAAAGGAGACTTGGGTAAGCGTGCTTATTGAATCCAAATAATATATTTCGAAATAAAAAAACAACTTTTTAATATAATGAAATTTAAATAATATAACCTTGCGTTTATCCCAATAGGTTAGATACGAAGTATATCTTGTGGAAGAGTACTAGAAAGAAGGTAGTGAACATGTCGAATTTGACAACGATTTATGGTCACAAGTTGCTGGAGAAGAATGGAGGAAAAGTGTACGGGTTAAACAATGTTAGTGACCCATATGTACATGGTGACAAGATCCCGAGTTATGTTTATTCTTATAGTTTGGAGTAGTTTAGTGTTTGGATATGGTTATGAAAAACATGTAGTATATATTGAAGTATTATGAAATTTTTATACCAATTTGGTTTATGGGAACATGAAGTAAGTAGTTAGATATGATTTTTTAGTTTCAAGTAACTGAATTGGCTAGTGATAAAGTTTGAATTTATCATTTATATATCATATTAACTCAACAATTCAACCTCACCCATTATCATTTTTAATAATTCTGACTTCTTGTATTTATACATTGGTTGTTTTATAAATTGAAAAGTGTCGTGAGGTTATCAAGGAGCTTGTTAAGGAAAAAAGAAGAGAAAGAAATGTAAATGATTATTGCAGAGTTGGTGACTAATAATAGAAAAACACAAGGTGGAGAAAAAGGTCATGCTTAATAAAATGACAAACATTGAACATATGTTAAAAAAACTTGTTTGATGATAGGTTATTAACACTTTATTTTGACTTTATGAATGTTTATTACGTTAAGATAATTTGGGTTATTTGACGGTTTTAATTTGTAATATTTTAAGAATGTTTTATATAATTTTTAAATTTCTATGATTGAGTAAATTTTATAGTTATTCAAGTTGTTAATATAAAAGACAGGCCAGAACCAACACCAAAAATGATATTTTTAATTATTTAGATCACTAGCCATGTGGTCTCAAATTGGTGGCAAAACCGATAGCAAAAATGGCAGCAAAACGCGATCTTAAATTGGTGTAAATTTGGTCTTGTAGTGTAAATTTGGCATAGACCGAGTACTCACAACTTCCTAATCGACCGACCTGATAACGTCTAATAAGTTTTACAACCATGTATATTAGAGATTGTTGCAGATGATAATTGAAGATCAACAAATGATCTATGGTAGTAAAAATTAAAGGTCGATAGCAACTTTAGTGTCACGGTAGAAACTTCGTACCTTGGTGGTAAAATGTAGTTCGATACCAATTGAACCACGGTAGCAACTCAAGTAGTTGTAGCAAACAAAAGAGTGGCCATTAGTAAATCTGGTACTATTTGTTGGATTATTTGAAGATGATACTTACAAAAACCTAAGTTCCAAATCTCATGATAATTACCAAAACCGACACGGTGAAGCTATGCTGAAAATATGATCAAAACAAAGAAAATTGACCAAAGTCAAACTTGGTCAATCGTGGTTCAAAGTCAACGGTCCACATCAGCGGTCATCCCTAATGATGTCAGCACCTAGTAGTCACGCATCAGCAACAGAGAATTTATCAGACTTAGAAGAATATTTGTGTGATCATTAGAGCTTAAATATAATTTTGTTCATTTATGTAAATAGTATAAATTGATTATGTGTAATCATTTTATACTCCAACCTCTAGAACAATCAAAAACAATTATAGAGGCTAGAAAGAGAAACAATTAGGTTGAGTGTGTATGAGAGAGAACTTTCTTACAAACTCCTTTTGTAATCTCCTATCATCCATCATTCATATGAATGAATGAAATTCTTTTATAAATATGTGTTCTTGAATTGTTAATTATTCGTTCATCATCATACATTGAAAACATGTATAGATCTTCATTTGAAATCGTCAACGGGTCTGTGAGATTCTGCATCACATATTTGATAAACGGCAATAATACGATTACAATATTCGAACCTCCACCATCATAATCGGATTTCCACAGTTGGTATCCGAGCCTTGGCTCCTTGTTCAAATTTTTCTAAAAAAATTTGAACCATAAGTTTGATCTGCAAATTATTGTTGTTTTTGATAAAATCAAGCTACCATTAGCTTAGATTTGTTATTTCGTGAAGATCTACAAGTTTTCACATCAGTTAAAGTTCATTTGAGCCATTAATTTGAAGATTTAAGCAAACTTGTTCTTCAGGTTTTCAAATGATCACGAATATGAAATTTTGATTTTGTTGTTGTCTAATTAAATTTAAGCGTCTAATAGCTTTAGTTTGTGATAACTAACACATCTGCAAAGTTTCATAACAATTGAACAACCACAACTCTTGAATTGGAAGATATTTGAAAATTTTGTGTTCTTGAGAAAAGTTCACTATTCTTGAGGAAAAATCATCCAAAATTACGAATCTGATGTTGTTTAGCTGAAATTGATAGTGGTTTTAGCTTAGAGACATCATATCTAAGGTTCTTTTATCATTTTCAACATCCAAATCATCCATTTTTTAACATTGATTCTCATATCTGGGTTTTTGTTATTCATTGTGTTCTTCATGTTCTAATCATCTAAAGCCGAGTTTAGGTACTGATTATATGAAATTGAGTGTTATTTCAGCTTAGAATCACTTATCTGCAACTATTATAACAATTGGTTCTATCAAATTCCATCAAAAACCCAAGAATCAAAAGTTGGTTCATTCAAGAAAATGAAGTTTGACTTTTTCAAAGTCAATCTGTTTTGAAATCTCAAAAATAAATCATCAGATTTTGATTCGTTTGTTCATCATTCAATCAATTGAACATCAATTTGTGTATTTGCAAGTGAAATTCCATTCATAATCAAATTTTACAAAGAATACACAAATTACCACTTGGAATTCAAATTTTGACCAAGTGTTCTATCATTCACACAGCTAATGCATTATTTTCCATAGTTAATACACTATTCACACAATTGATGTACTAATTTCACAGCTGACAAACATACATTTTTTTCTAAGTATTCACAGCTGATGAAGAAATACATCCTATGCATTATTCATCAATTAACTAACTTTGTTTTGAATAGTTGTGGCATTTCATTAAAACATTGTATTGATTCACCCGGTATAGATAAATATTTATTTCTTAAGAATTCAATATGAAAATTCTTATCATATTTATACCAACTCAGTAATTTAATCTGAAAATATTCACACCATTTTAAATACGTTCAAGTTACAATGATTTTATAAATCACAAAACCTATTATATATTTTTATGATTTATTAAATTATTATTATTGTATACATTATTCACATTCTTTTGAATGGACCATATTCATGCACATAACACATCCCCTTACAACCACATTATTTCCATCTCATAACTCCAAAACTTTACCTTCAATAGTGTCTCTTCAAAATACTATGGGTGGGAGCACCATCTTTCGTATAGCCACCATCACGATGGCTATAACTACGATGGTGGTCGTTGCACCGCCCGTTTGTCGGGCGATGATCAACGACCACCACAACCAGCTCCAGTATCCAGTGATCCTGGTGCCTGGAGCTGGTGGCAACCAGCTAGAAGCACGATTAACATCTGAGTATAAGGCGACTAGCTGGTTGTGCAACAGGTTCTACCCGCTAAAGAAGAGTGAGGGCGGGTGGTTCAGACTATGGTTTGACATCGGCGTGTTGTTGGCGCCGTTGACGGAGTGTTTTGCGGAACGTATGATGTTGTATTATGATCGAGAAGTTGATGATTATAGAAATGCTCAAGGAGTTGAGACTAGAGTTTCTGAGTTTGGTTCCGTACAATCTCTTCGATATCTTGATCCTTCTTTCAAGTAAACACTAATTTTCTTTTTCATTTCATCATACTTTTAGAATTTTATTAGAATGTGTGTTTTTAATTAGATTTATTATGAGCTAGTCGTCAAATGCAAAAAAGTAGAATTTGATATGTGGATTTTAAGTTTTTTTTTTTTTTATGATATTTTTAGTCTCTAGTGAGTTGTGACGTTTAATCAATGCTTTTTGATCGTACTAGTCGGATCGGGAACGATTGGTTAATTGGTCTAGGTATCCCATACAAATTGTTTATCGTTTGAACTGATGGATCGACAGGTTGAACCGGTGAATCGGATTAATTGTACTGGAGTTACACTATTTTTCTTTTTTTTCTTTTAAAATCTTACTATTTTACATTTTGCTGCTCTATAATTCACCGAAATATATTATATTTTATTTATATTATGTATTAGTTTAAACTTTTATAATATTGATGATGTAGTAAACAATATGATGTGATTCACTATAAGCATTAGGATTTACATTCAAAAAAACATGATGTAAATCATTGTAGCTAAGTAAGTCAGTTACATTATAGATGTAAATCATTGACTAAAGTGATGTAGTTTTGTTTTACTGGTGTAACACGTGGTTTAGGTGTTGTAAAATAGTTTTTAGGTAATGTAAATGCTACTTATTGTTATGTTGTTAGTGCATATGTTCTTAGTTTACTAATTGTTTTTTGTTATTCAAAAAAAAATGATGTAATTCACTATAAGTATTATGAGATGTCATGCTATTTATTGTTATGTTGTTAGTGCATATGTTTTTAGTTTACTAATTGTTTTTTGTTATTCAAAAAAGCATGATGCAATTCACTGTAAGTATTATGAAATATCATGCTATTTATTGTTATGTTTTTAGTGCATATGTTCTTAGTTTACTAATTGTATTTTTGTTATTTTAGTTTGACTATAGTGATGTAGTTTTGTTATAATGGTGTAGAGATGTGATTTAGGTGTTGTAAAATGGTTTTTAAGTGTTGTAAATACTAGTTATATTGATGTAACTACAGGCATCTGAACTAAAGCATCAAAAATTATCGAGACTATATGAAAATTAAAGAGAAATGATATGAATTTAATGGTGTAATTTTTATAAAAAAAAACAATATACTATAACAACTAGCCTAGAAATTAAAACTAAAAAACAAAAATCTATGTGTTATAATGAATTTTGTAAACGACCCATGTTTATCAAAGTATCTTTAATTTTCAAGTAAAATAATAATCTCATTCTGCAGGCATATATCGAGTTACATGGAACCACTGGTGGAATCTATAGAGAAACTCGGTTACAAAGATACCCAAAATCTATTCGGAGCTCCATACGATTTTCGATACGGGTTGGCATCGGAAGGACATCCTTCTAAAGTCGGATCAACATTCCTTCGAGACCTAAAACAATTGGTGGAAAACGCAAGTAACGCAAACGGTGGATTACCAGTAATACTGGTCTCCCACAGTCTTGGAGGCCTGTTTGTGCTCCAACTCCTCAACCGCAACCCACCATCATGGCGCAAACAGTACATTAAACACTTTATTGCACTGTCTGCACCATGGGGTGGGACGGTTGACGAGATGTTAACTTTTGCTTCTGGGAATGCACTAGGGGTCCCGCTGGTGAACCCGTTGCTAGTCAGAGACGAGCAACGGAGTTCAGAGAGTAATTTATGGCTCATGCCGCGAAGAAAACAGTTTCCTATTGACACACCGTTGGTCGTTACACCAAACTCAACTTACTCGTCTTTTGACGTTTCAAGATTTCTCAAAGATATTGGGTTTGAAGAAGGGGTGTATCCTTATGAGACGCGTATCCTACCTCTGGTTGAGGAGTTAGGTGCACCGGGAGTGCCTGTAACATGTATAGTTGGACACAGTGTCCCGACACCTGAGACTTTGTATTATGGGGATGAAGGGTTCGATAAGCAGCCGGAGATCACGTATGGAGATGGTGATGGGACGGTGAATATAGCGAGCTTGTTGGCTTTGGAGGACGAGTGGAAGGACGAAAAGAACCAAACACTGAAGGTGATTAAACTTGCGGGTATTTCTCACACGGACATACTTAAAGATGATAAGTCACTTGCACAAATCATCGATGAAATCACTGGTATCAATTCCGACATATCTTCTTCATCGATGGTTTCAAGCATGTAAGATACTACAAAAACGTTTATACGAGAATGTAAGAACAGAAATGTCGTGTTTTTTGCTCAAATTTGTCGTCCGATTTAGCTGTTTCCTGATAGAGAAACATGTGAAACTTTTTAAAACTTTAATGACATAGATTACATGTTGACGATATACATTCATGTAACATTACATGTTGACATGAATATATATATGTTTCAAGTCTAAGAGAAAAAAAAAGTCCATGTTTGACCTTTGATAGTCAAACCTAAGTACCACCATCCTATATATATCATAATAACAAACAAATATTTCAACAATCTCTATCATATGTATCCACATCCCCTGTTATCTACAAGATGAACATGTCCCATTATACAAAAATGAAAAATGAGCATATAAAACCTTTACGTAACCCGCGTTGACTCTTATGTGGTAGTTACCGATCAGTTGAAGTCCATAAAAGTAGGTCTAGGTGGGCGGTTAGTGGTTGAGTCAGGCGTTCGACTATGCTGCAGCTGTTGTGGTGGCTGCTGATTGTTCGGGTTAGTGAAGTGGTGAAACATTTGCGCGTGTGATGAATGCTGAGGTGGCAATGATCGGTTGTAGTTCATTCCGTTAAGTTGTTGTGTTTGACCAGTCTCGATTTTGAGACGCTGCACTTCTGCTCTCAGGGTTTCGTTCAAAGCTGTAAAATGATATAATTAGCGATAACTAATTTTCTTATAGATTATGTTGTTTAGACGCGCTTTTTTCAATCAGATGTTCGTTTGGCAAATTCTGATTGTTTAACAGATTATAAATATTTACCATCTCTGAGTTTTGCCTGTTGTTCCATTGCTTGTAACCGCAGCATGAGTTCCTTATTTGCAGAAGTTAGACCGGTTGTATCCCTCTGCATCAAGATTAGCAACAATTATGTTAAAGATTTCTCATAACTACAAATGAGTTGATTCGGTTATGTTTTATCTCTAAACGGGTCAAATGTGTTAATCTAAAAGACTTACCTAAACAAGAAATGAGTCAAACAAGCTGACAGTCATCCAACCCAACCCGACCCATTTTGACAAGAACTAAAAACTACCCATTTCACATGTTACCAAAGCAAAGCCAACCCAAACCGACCCGTTTTGACTTATGACGTCTACCTGGAGCATGGTCACTTGGGTAGAGAGCGTCGTAGCCTCGTTTTGAAGGGTCTGCACTTTCCTCTCCAACTCGCTCGTATACTTTATTTTCCTCTCTTTAGAACGGGCTGCCGACTGTCTATTCGCAAGAATCCTACAAACAACAACAAACCAAAGCAGAGTTTATAACTTTTTCTAAAAGAAACTAATAGATCAAACAAGTGTCAAATGTTATACAGTTATACTAAATCTTTAGTATACCATTCATTATCAGTTCTGTTGCAATAACAACAACATTGATTTCTCAAAACCAACTAGTAAACCTAATCAATCAAATAATCATTGAGAATTAATCTTTGTCCCCTAAATTTTCAATTCAATCATAATCAAGTTCAACAACATAAAACTCAGCTTCTTCAACTCAAAGTTAAACTGCACAAATTCATCAAGAAATCGAATCGATTGAACACCCAACAAACATAATCAAACCCACAAGATAAAGATTGAAAAAGATTCAACCTTTTGGCTCTTTTGGGGTCAATCAACGAAAGTTCAGCTAATTTATCAGGTGCAAGAGGTTTCTTCGAGTTATCAACCATCAAATCCCCTTCAATCGGACTAAACCCTAACACCCCATTGAAGAAATCACCGTCGACAGACAAACTCCTCGTACGATTGACGGTCTCCGGCGGCCTACTCGCCGGAGATCTACCGGCGTTGAGTTCCGACGACTCGCCCTCCGACTTCGACGACGAGTCGCCGGGGGCGTCGGAGGAGAGCGACGGGAGGTCGATTCCGGCGAAGTTGAAGTCGGCGACGACGTCGTCGAGGAGGATGTCGTCGTCGTCGTCGGGGAATCGGAAAAATGTCTCCGATTGAGCTCGCCGGTGGTGGGAGGCGGTGGAGATGGGTTTTCCGGTGAGCTTTGGGTCCATTGAGACGGTGGTGCTGCGGTGGTGGTGCGGTGGTGGTGCGGTGGTGGTGGTGGTGAAAGTCTTGAGGGTTTTTGTGACGAAAAGGGTGTAGAGAAAAGGGGGATGTGTTTGTTCGATGATGATGTAGGTTGTATTTGTTATAATTAAAGAAATGATTAAAGTGTAATAAAAAAATGTAAAATCTTCTTGTTTTTAATATAATTGAAAATATCCTAACAGAGCATTCGCATCTTTCGAAATATAATGTATTTTAAATTTTAAATTCTAAATTTTAAATTTAGGGAGGAACTAGTACTAAACCTCCCGTGTTATAGCCTGTGCGTAAAATCGTATCAATTAACATTAATTTCATATCATTGTGTTATTAACACTAGAAAAATCTTATTAGAAAAAAAATATAAAAAAATAAAACCGAATGAAAAGGAGATGTAAAAAGGTAAAATATTAAAAACAATAACTAAGTCGATCTACGACCCGCATGTTGCAGCGAGTTAAATGGGAAAAGATAGGCGTAAGAATGATGCACCACACGCACACGTTATGACGTGTGAACTATTAAATTTTAGACCGAGATTAAAATGAAAGTTTGTGAAAGATGAAATGTATAGGGGAAGAAAGTTAGAAGTTAAAAATTTTAGGGTTGTTTAAGTCATTATTTTTTTCCAGCGTTTGATGGAATAAATTAGTATATAGAAGCCAAAGTAGACATGCAACTATAGTTTCATGTGTAACTCCTATATCTATGTGTATCAACTTTGAAGATAACCTCTTTTGCATCCTATCCTCTACTAAAGTAGAATTCTTTTGTTCTAGAATCACAGGCATTGGCTAATGATACATAGATTTTTTGGTTGTCATACTCAATTCTACTCTTACAGACCATCCCTTGGAGCATACTAAGAAGAAGCTCACGTAGCGGTAGCAGCAACGACATCTTCCTTCTTCCTTCTGGGCTTACTAGCTCAACATAGGCAACGGGTAACAATGCTAGGTTAAAATCTGATACTAAACTTTTAAAGGGAATCATGGTGGCATACGAATAACCTGATCTTGATACCATAGCAAGTGTAAAGACCAATCCCATCATGGCATGATAGGGCCATAAACTAGAGACGATTAGATAGCACCATAAGACATCCTTAGCGAATACTAGGGTCATATTCAACCAATGAAGTCATTGTCGTGTCATAACTATGTTGATCCTTTCAACATCTGGCAAAAACATGTTGTATAATGTTAAAAGTGATGTGTTTGATACGATATGTTTAACACGACTAGTGAACCCAAGCATGACAAATTTAACTGATTGTGTAATTCTTTTAAACACTGAAGCATACATGTTCAACAAGATAAAAGAAAACACTAATGCATACATGCTTAACAAGTTTAAAATAAGCAATCCGATAATGAATTTGACACGACACTACAAGTTTCACGACTACACATAAAAAGACACACTTGTTACATAAGACTCCTGCATGTGTGTGGTTTGGAGGTTTCAAATAATTTGGGTTTGATGTACGTATATCATTTCTGCAAGAGGTTGTCTTCAAGACTCGATTATAACCGTATTGTTGCCACAAGGTCCACCTAAGTAGTTTGATAACACAAATGACATAACATGTTCAATAGGGTTTATTGAAACGATTCATTTAACACGAAGAAGAAGTAGTAAGACATAATTAAGTGATAGAATAAGACACCAAAAATTATAACACAAATTTAATTATTTATATAACCATATCATCTAGTTAAACATGTCTTAAATGTGTTGTGTCGAGCTATTAACTTGTTTAACATAACAAGCCAAACGAGTTATGTGTGTCATAAACACAAATCACATCATGTTGTGTTAATCAAGTCTCATCATAAATCGTTATCCATCGTTATCATAAATAATAATGTTAACGTAAAATAACACCAGATAATTGACAGATAAATAAGTTTTTCATAATTGTCAAAACTTTTGATTTTTAAGGTTATCTCATGCAATTATTTCGTGAACCCCTTCTAGACGGTACCGAATATGACCTAATCCTCCTCACCCAACACTAGTTTAAACCACCAAAAAAGACACTTGGACACATGCCATGTTCATTTAGGAAACATGTTTTATTTTATTTAGTGGCATCACTTATTGACTAATTAAAAATTATATAAATATGTATACAAAATATACTAGATTATTAAAGTTATTGGATTAGTGTAATATTTTAACTTGTTGCTTTTGAGCTTTGAAGTCTTACATACTTAAGCCAAACATTATTTTATAAATAATTAAATATGGTTAAACATATAAAAGATAGTTACAAATATTATTCGTTTTGGTTCATAAGTTAAAAATGTTAACTAGTGATGATTGCCATGAATGCAGCCCTCGAGTACATGTAGAAGAAGGTCTTTATCGATTCCTATAAACATGGTTGTAACGCTACATGGGCTTTCTATCTAGTAGTGTGTGAGACCCCAGAGTAAAGCAACTCGATTATACTGTTATGGGTGATCTTATTGCACGGTTCAGAGAGCACTTGTGTATGTGATGCAAGTGAACGTGTACGAAAAAGTTGTCGTAAAGCTTCATTGTTTGTTATGTCGTCAACCCTATCTATGTTTTCTACGATGGCCCAAGAACACGCTCATTCTTCAACCGTAGAGAGACTTTTGAATTGCAAGGTACCATTAGGAGCTATCGTTCAAAGATTATTGTGTTGTGACATTTCAAGTTTTGTGTATAAAGTGAAGGTAAAACTCTGTATAACACTTATATTATGTCCCAAATTGATTATTTACTATTGTAACAGACCAACACAACCAACGTTTCCAAGATTCCCTCAAGAAAACCAGAGTATGATTTCACCCAAAATCCAATCAACAACCAAATCAATCACATTTCACCTCTACAATCATTCAAAATCTTGTCTTTTTTTCACACAAACCACTCTACACAATCAAGAAACTCAAGAACACCAATACCCACTTGAAGAAAGCATCACCAACAGATCCTACTGGACCAAAAGAATCCACCACCTCTGTTCAATCGATCACAAAGTCGATGAAGCAATTCGTCTTCTTGACACCCTCTGCACCCATGGATACCTCACTGATCACCTCAATCTCACCAGCATTACACACGCCCTTTGCGACTCCAATCGATTTCAAGAAGCCCACGATCGAATTTCATCATCTCTTTCTTCAGTTACCGATAATGAGTATGTAATCCCAGATGAAAGAACGTGTAATGTGATCATTGCGAGATTGTTGGGGTGGAAGAAACGACCTGATGAAACACTGCGTGTTGTGCAGAGGATTCTTGATGTGAAGCCTTATTTTGTGCCTTCTGTGATGAATTTCAACCGTTTGATTGATCAGTTTTGTTCGGTTTTGCGGGTTGATGTTGGTCATGTGTTGTTGTTTCGGATGATTAGTATGGGGCATTCGCCGAATGTGGTGTCGTATACTACTTTGATCAAAGGGTATTGTGGGATTGGGGAGGTGAGTCTTGCATATAAGGTGTTTGATGAAATGTCTGAGTGGGGGGTGAAGCCGAATTCGGTTACGTATAGTGTGTTGATTGGTGGGATTCTTCGTAAAAAAGATGGTGGGTTTGAGAGCGTGTCGTCGTTGGTTGAAAGACTTTGGGAATCGATGAATCTTGAAGATGATGATGTTAATGTCAATCATGTGGCGTTTTCGAATCTGGTTTATAGTTTTTGTGAAAAGGGATTTTTTAAATCAGTTTTTGATGTTGCAGAGAGGATGCTTGAAGTGAAGAATTTGAACTATGCGTTTGCGTATGGGCAGATGATAGATTCGCTTTGTAGGTATGGAAGACATCATGGGGCATCAAGAATCGTTTATATGATGATGAAACGAGGTTTTGTTCCGAGTTCTGTTTCATACAATGCTATCGTTCATGGGCTTACCAAGAACGGTGGATATCTGAGAGCGTATCAGTTGTTAGAACAAGGGATTGGATTCGGGTACATGCCCACAGAAGACACTTACAAGATTCTAGTAGAACGTCTTTGTTTAGAAGAATGTGACCTTGTGAAAGCGAAAAAGCTTCTTGAGATCATGTTGAACAAAGAAGGGGTGGATAAGGCGAGAGTTTACAATATTTATCTACGAGCTTTAAGTCAGATCAAGAACGATGTTTCAACCGAGCTTTTGAACACACTTGTTATCATGCTTGAAACCAAATGTCACCCTGATGTGGTTACATTAAACACGGTTATCAATGGGTTTTGCAAAATGGGAAAGGTTGAAGACGGGATTAGGGTGCTAAACGATATGGTTATGAAAAAGTTTAACTTTTGCACTCCAGATAGCGTCACATTCACCACTATTATAAGCGGATTATTAAGCATTGGAAGGACAAAAGAAGCTCTTGACATACTTTACAAACTTATGCCCGAAAATGGTTTTCACCCAAATGTTATAACTTACAATGTTGTCCTTCGCGGGTTGTTCAAGCTCAATCTTGCAAATGAAGCGATGGATGTGTTTAAATCAATGGTTAATGGTGGTGTGGTTGCTGACTGTACTACACACGCGATTATGATTGGTGGGTTGTGTGAATGTGATTGCGTAGATGAAGCAAAGGCGTTTTGGGATGATGTGATTTGGCCATCAAACGTTCACAATAACTTCGTTTATTCGGCCATGGTTAAAGGGCTTTGTTGGTGTGGGAGGTTTAATGAGGCTTGTGATTTTGCATATGAATTGGTGGATTGTGGGGTTAGATTGAATGTTGTAAATTATAATATTTTGATTGAAGGTGCCTGCAAGTTGGGTTTGAAGAAAGATGCTTATCAAATTGTTGGAGAAATGAGGAAAAATGGGCTAGCTCCTAATGCAGTTACATGGAGAATTATTGACAAATTACACAAGAGGAAATGATAAGCTAATACTGCTTGTTTAAGCAGGAGGAGGTTATCCAAAATAGTAAAAAGTGAGTAGTCGGATTAACACTTTCTAAACGCACATCCAAACGCCCCTTTCAGTGCCGTAAGTTCATAACCTTTTGAAGGCCACCTACTCGGTGCAAACTGTGATTTACCTCATTGACGGATCCCATGTACCAACAATGGGTATAAAAAGTTATTTATGGTTTTGCATTACAACGTTGTTAAAGTATACATGTAGTGTTACGCACATTTTTATAAGTTGATTGAGATTTAATGAGATGGTTCTATTGGGTTTTTGATGTAGAGCATACTTATTTGAACTATTACCTATCTTAGACAATGAATTCAATTTGCATACGTATATTTGACGCATGATTAAATCCGTAGACTTTTAGAACGTGATGAAAAGGCACGTTTATAAAATTAAGAGATTGATCATGCAGAAATACAAGTTTGGGGACTTAAAGGAATTCAACATTCCTTTCAAATTGTGAAGAGACTCGACAAAAATTAAAAATTCTACGCTCCAACCACTCGATGTCATCCGTCTCGACCCACCCACCTCCGCCTCCACCAATTCATTCAACAAATTTCAACTCCTACCAAAAATTATTCAAATCAAACACGCTCAACTACTCGCCTTTCCAAGCAGCTGGTGCAGAAAACAATTTTGAAGGTTGTAAGCACTGCATCGTTTATAAATGACATTGTCCCTCGACAAACAAGCTTCCAGCGGAGTCATTGAGCAGTCACGATATGAAAGTTGTTCTGATCAAAAGGCATGAATCTTTGAACCAAACGGCCAATGGCGTTTGAATTTACTTTATGTACATATTGTTGGAGCATATCAACATTGTTTTGATCAAAAAGCATGATTTTTTGGTCTAGAGGTGGAAAAACAGAGGTTGACAAACGGGTCAACAAAAAAAAGTTCGAATGAAAAAATGTCATGTTAACTGCATGTAAAACGGGTCATATAACAATTTGATTCTTTAGATAAACCGATACAGGAGCCCGTATGCCCTTGCATAAAATTTTCAATCCATCAACCTTTGACCTGCTATAAATAAAACACAATTTAAGTTGACCTATTTTGTTTAGGAAATTATGGATAAGATATTGAAAACAAGCAACTGCAGATTCTTTACAGAAGGTCCAACTGCTAATACACAATATGAAAACAAAAACAAGAACATAGGGAAACAAATTTAAACTACTAACACGAAAATAAGTATCCGAAAAATACCAGAATTCATGAAATCTTCAGTTTGAAAATGAGATTAAAGGGTACTCTTTGCCCAAATCGGAAGCAACGTACAGCTTCCAAAGCACAAAGCACAAGTGAACAAAGCATCTTCAGCCTCGGATATTCTTTAAAAGAAGATAATTGCAGAGTCAATGCAACCAAAAAATCATCCCCAACCCGACCCACATGTATGTATCTGTGTTTGATTCTCTCGAGTAATAAAATCTGAAGCAGCCAACAAAAACGTCAAACCATGTGGTCAAACTATGCTCGGTGGGTCCCCTTCCCAGTTACACACGGCCCGAGCCCACCGAGTCCTTATGCAATCCACCAAAGGAGCATGTTGAGCCCGCTCAGGTTTAGACACTTCAACCACCACATCTTTGCTTCCTGAACCATCACCACCACCTTGGCCAGAGCTAGAGCCAGGTAAAGATACATTAGCCATAAACTCTTCCGGGGTCCACCGAGGTGGAACAGAAACCCGCAACTTTGTTAGCCGTGGTCTCTGTACCGGTGTAGTCTCCCCACCACCAGAAACCGATTTCGCAATCCCGTTGAAATGATAAAGGTCAAAGACCTTTTTACCCATTAGACCCGTTGAATCCTTTAACCCTCCTAAACTTTTGTCTAAATCCAAAAGCACTTGCCAAAACTCACTCCATACTATAAACCCGGAACTACAAAGATGGTTGACTTTTTCAACTGGGAGATTGACATTTGCATCTTTGAGAACTTGATGGAACCCTTCAACGGATATAAAACCACCACCACCACTTTGATCTTGAGCATCGAATGCTCTACGGATTGTAGTTTCTCGCCCCTCGAATTCGTTTTCTTCTTGTACTCGTGGGTCCAGAGCAAATAAAACGGTGTAATGTGATTCGCTACCAACAACCCAAATTGGCCATTTGGGAGATTTTAAAGATTGACCGACTTTACAGAAGTTTAAGGACTCTAGTAATGTGAGAAAACCAACTTCAACGGGTGTTAAAATACCTTTGACAAACATCCCTCCACCTAAGTCCATTTTCCCGTCAAAAACATTAGCAACGGCCATTCCAGAAAGCAGAAGGTTAACAATTTCCTGAGGGTATTAACAATCAGTCAATCACAATCAGACAACGATCAGTTTTTATAACCAGAATATCAGATATTTTAAGAGTTGGATAATTTCACATCATTATTAGAAACTAGTACCACAAAATGACATTTTTCTTCTAAAATAGATGTGGTTTGTGAAATTATTGTAAAAGTAAATAGAATTTCGCTATCAATTGTAAAAGGTATGTAATTGATCATCTGAAACGGAGCAATGTTTGTGTATCCACATATCTATAACTAATGATTGTAACATCAGGTCATAATTATCAGTTATAAAATGCGAATCCAAACGACCCTAGAGCAATATGTGATACCTGTGAAGCGTGCCCAAATGGGGCAGTAACTAAAGGTTGGGTGGGGTCGTCTCTGTCAGCTTGAACAGTTTCCTGATCAGCAAAAAAGAGGTAAAATGAATCGGGAACATCAGCATAAGAATAAAGGTGATAATTCCTACTTATGAATGGATCGATTTAAGCGTGTGAACGCGCGTTTTAGCTAAAAGAGGAACGCCTCAAATTGGTTTGGGAATCATCCGAAACTTTATATTTACTAATACAACCTCCTAGATCGTCTTCTTTACAGATTTATATTATGAATGTACCTGTTATAATTTAGTTTCTGTAATTATTAACGCTTAATTACTTATAAAAAGTTTAAAAATGGACCCTAGATTTATAATTAACGCATTAACTATGTATAATAGAATCAGAAAATCGACAACCTCCTAAATCATTTTCCAAAGACTTGGATTATACAATGTGATGAATTGTTTTTGAATCACAATTGAAACAATAATTATTTACATACCAGTCCTCGAGAAAGCAAAGCAGACAGTAGGAATAATAATGCCCCCAATCGACTTCTAAAAATAGGAACAATTTCTTCAAGCTTTTGCATTGCACTTGCAGGAGATGTAAATGTGCTGACTATTAAAGCTTTCTGAAGATCATCACCAGATTCAATTGAAAGCCCATCAAGAGATCTTGCAACAATCTGTTAGATTAAATCATCTTTCAGAAAATGAATATCATGAAATGGGCTCTCTTTTATCACTAAAAGAGCTAAAAAGAAAACGGGTCAAAAGTAGCCCAGTGTGTAAATCTAATTCATAAAACCCAATCTTAAAAATCCTGAAATAATAATATAGGAGTTTTATCATCCTGGGCACCCTCAGGGGAAGCGGCAGTGCAGTCAGCAGATATGAAGCTTGGAGAAAATTAAATCCGAGTTTGGGTTTCACAAGTGAAAAAAAGTTGGATAAGTGAGAAAAGGGAGGGGGGGATTTTTGGGCAGATCTGGCAGTCACAAGACTGGATGATTTTTAGCAGAACTATGAGTCTTTACTTAGTGTTTTCATTAGCATGTTTGAGTTGGCAATTAGGTTTAGTATCAGAGTAGATTTAGGAGTCTGGTTTTCAAAGTTTTACTAATACGAATAAGGGGTTAAGGTTTCTGTTTTCAGCAGTTCTTTGCATGATTAATAAATTTTTAAGAGTCGAGCAGTTGCTCAAATGTTCTTGTGTTTGTTTGTTCGACTTGGGCCTGGTTTCCAACAATTGGAATTAGAAGCCTCAAATGGTCAAATAGGGTTGTAACTGAGCCAAGTCGGCTCGGCTCGGTTTGTAAATGAGCTCAATTTGTAACCGAGCCAATTCGGCTCGGCTCGGTTTGTAAATGAGCCGAGCCCAAGCTAAGGTCAGCTCGGCACGTTGCTCGCTCGTGAGCTCGTTTAAATTAAAACCTAAATTATAACTTATATAAATTATAAAATCAAAATTATGACATATATTATTCAAATAGAACATACACATATGGTTATTTTGACAATTTATAATGAGAAACCACGTATAAAAGTATAAATAGATTATTATAGTCCTTGTAATACCAATCTTATATAATTGTTTCAATGAGTTGAGATAAACAAATATAAAGAATATTATATTTTTTGTTATGTATATACAAACATGTATAAGAATAACAAATTATAGTTTAGAAAAAAAAAAAGATAAGTTGGCTCGCAAGCTGGTTGAGCCGAGCCCGAACTCACAATTTGAGCTCCTTAAGATAAATGAGACAATCTGGGCCAGCTCGGTTTATAAACAAGCCGAGCAAAGCCCACCCCCTAGCTCGATTCAGCTTGGATCATTTACACCCCTAGGCTCAATCAACCCCCTTCTCTAGTTCAAATTTGCAATTGGATCAGGAAGAAAAGGAGGAAAAAATCTGTAATCAAATCTGGCAGACAAGAAGAAACAACAGGAAGGAAAAAACTCAATCCAGAAGAGGCAGTCCATATGAATCAAACAACAGCAAGTTAAATCGAATTTTCTATTCATCCTTCTTGAAGATCAGCAGCAGCAAGGAAGAAAAATAAGTTCTGTTTAATGGCACTCGCAAGAAAAGTAGAATACATTTCTGATTTAATCGAAGCAGCAAGAAAACAGAAACATTTCCTGTTTAACCGAATCAGCAAGGAAACAAATCAGAATACAAGAAGCAGGTATCAATTAAAGTAAGAGTTAAGGAACAGCATATGATTAAGAAAGTTAAGCGAGAGAAAGTAAGAAGAGTATACCAAGCAAGAAAGAACGAATCAGGCAAGAAGCAATAAAACAGAAACCTATTTTGTTTCTGACTAGCAGCAGCAAGAAAGAGAAAGAGCAATCAACAGAAAGTTGAAGCAAAAAAGCAAGAGCTATTCGCAAGAGATGGAAACAATCAAGATGCGATCAAGAAAGAAAAATAAGTATAAAGAAACAAGACACTACAATGCCCCAATTAATCGAAACAAACTATAATTTGTAGGAAATCCTAGTTGAGACGATATCAAGGCCATACAGTCATTGGGATGTAATAGATCCAATAACAGGAGTAATAGGTGATGAGAAGAAGAACTACACAACAAAGGCATTAATATATCAAACCCTTCCTGAAGATATTTTGTTGCAAGTTAGAAAACACAAGAACGCGAAATATATATGGCAATTGACACGAGTGCAATATATAGCTATAAATAATGTTTATATAAATAATGTTTATCTAACCCTTCCTGAAGGTTTTTAGCATCCCCACCCAAAATATAGCTATACCTATTGTTTATATATGCTTTAATGTATAAATTACATGTATGTATAACTTCTTTAGCACGTTTAAAGCAAAAAAAAAACACCCCCTCTACGCGCACCTCAGAGGAATTATTCCCCAAAAAATCGTACTTTTCTTGCGCTTCTTGTACAACATGCGCCTTGTGTTACAAAAAGCCCCAACCCTCGCCTCAAGAGTCGCCTTGCGCCTCAGGCGCGCTTTTTAAAACCAATTCCACCATGTGTCGCATGACCGTGCGCGTGACCCGTCGGAATCCACTGAACTTCCTCTGTTGACACCATCTTTTGATTCCGAGCATGCAGTGTCATTCATTTATGATATGGTTTCTCGCACTTATTTTTCAAAGTATGTTCCCAGATTGGATTAGATTTCAGTTCAACCGAGTCAAAAGTTAGTTATGATGAAAATTCACTTCTGCTCAATGGCGTAAAAATTATGGTTCGAGAAATGGAAGCCCTTGAGCGGTATGATACTTTGTTGCAAGTGGGTGTTCATGGTTAAAATTAACCATATGGCTCTGTTGCTCGTTTAAAAGCTTAATTCATGGCAAAAGGTAATGCCCAAACCTACGACATGGATTTTTCAGAGACTTCATCTCCCGTTGTCAAAATGTCATCAATTCATTTTGATCGATAGGTTCTTTGAAAAACGGTCCGGGCTTCAACTTGATGCATCCTTTTGATCTATGGATGATGGTGATCACGTATAAATCAACATTCGGTCTTGTTCCTATTTATTTTGGTTCCAATTTTCGTCTAAATGTTAATACGCAAAAAACAGGGGATGAAGATAGATGTGTTATTCGTTTGAAGACAATGAAATGATTCAATTACATGGTATTTACACCCATCGAAAGGGTATGCATTCCTTAAGATTAAGCAATCTTTTCAGATAGTAACTAACTTAACCGCCCTACTTATGTTATATAACAATAATACAAATAATTAATCTAACTTGGGTTATAATCAAGGATTGAGGCTAATAAAGATGACTTAAAAGTCACAAAACGAAGGAAGATCAAGAAACAATGTTGTTTTTAAAGGATGATGGTCTGGATATCAAAAAGTGTTAAGCGTGATCAAGAAGGGCAAGGTTTTTATAAGCGTGGACAAGGTAAAGGCCGTCCTAGAGAACGAGAAGGCTGGTTTCAATCCTAATTTGGGTTCTATGTGGAAAAAAAAGTTGGATAAGTGAAAATAAAAGGGGAAGACATTGGGACAGATCTGGAAGATATGGCAGCTGCAATTCTAGAGGATTTTTAGCAGAATATTGTCTCTTTTAATTAATATTTTAATTAGTATGCTCGACTGGTCCAGGATAAAAGTATTTGGAGACATAGGATTAAGGTTAAGGATGCATAAGAAAGGCTTCTAATAGTGTATACATATCATAGTTATGTCTTAGGAGTACAGTGTTAGTGCTATTCTACCATCCTTTTAGTAGTCTTTGCATACTATCATATCATCTGTACGCATACTGTCATTATGTGTGGATCTCTTGACTCATTGTATATGGTGTATATATATATAGATTACAGATGAGAAACACGTATGTACTTCTTAATGTTTTGTATTGAGTATGGAAGGCATATGATTTTTCATGTATATCATTGTTCACTGTGTGTTTTTCTGTCACCTCCATATATTGATACTCACTAGGTGTTGAATGTTTGCCTATGTTCATTGTATGCCCATTGTCTATATCATGGTACATGATTTGCTTGTTATGACCTTAATATATGGTGATTGTACATTCTATTGTTTATATGCTTTTTTTGTTTGCTTTAAAGCTGAGGGTCTTTCTAGAAGTAGCCTCTCATTGTGGTAAAGGTAAGGTTTGCCTACAACCTACCCTCCCAGACCTCGTCAATGGCTAGGCTATTGATGAGATTTACTAGGCTTAGTTATTATTATATTTATTAGCATGCTCGACTTGGCAATGAGGTTTAGTATTGGAGTAGTTTAGGAGTCTTGTTTTCCAAGTTTTACGAGTGTTAATAGGGGGTTAAGGTTTATTTTTCAGCTGTTCTTTTGGTGATTAATAATACTGAAAGAGTCGGCTCAAATATACTTATATATGTTATGTTCGATCTTTGGGCCAGACCTAATCTGTACAAACAACTACCCGTTTGACCCGTTCCCCAAACCTAGCTTTCAGTTTACCTCATCTTTTGAGTTTTCATCTTTACCCTCAATCTTATGCTCAAGAACTTTGAGAGATGCAATTGTTGCGCTCTTATTATTTCCACACAAAAACAATATTTCACCCATGCTTCTGACCAAAGCCCTGCAAGAAAGTATTATTTCTTTTAGAACATGTTAGTTTAAAAGAGCCAGAAATTACCAAATACCCCTCACATTGACTGATTAGTTTTGGTTAACTTGCATGGTGTATTATCAGCAAAGCATTAATACATTAACCATAACTTCTACTATTCTTTCAGTGATGAACTCAAACCAAGTGATAAATGAGTGAATAACCACCTTGATTTAGTTTCTTCAGTTAAGAATCCAAAAATATTTGTTGCAGAATCTTGAGTTTCCTGCAATCTTTTTGAAACTGATATTGTTGGCGTCTTTGGTACGTCTTTAACTAATTCTTGTGGGAAAAACAAGAGATATTTAAGAACAAATGCCTGCATATGGAAACAAATTGTATTGTATAAATTGCTAAAGTTTTTATCAATCAGATCTTGCAAAACAACCTAACTTTTTCAAGAAACGGTTTCTGCTACGTTTAGCAAAATTCAATTAAAAAAAGTTCAAGATTCAGTCAAGTTCGGTTTAAAACCAGAGTCAGTTTTTTTAACTTGTAAATTTGTTACTTGTAGCTTTATATTCCATAAATTTTAACAAATCCAAATATGTAATGATTGTAATCTACACATCATTGGTTCACAAAAAAAAGGAGGAAAATTGAGAACTCAAGAAGTTTACTTGTATGGCTGCTAATACACCACATGGCCCACCTTCATGCTGAACTAAGCCCATTGATGTTTCTTCATCAGGACTAAATCTACAAGAAAAATATATCTTCTAGAATAAGCAAGAATAAAAGAATTTGCATAGCATATATATAACTTTTTTCCCTTACTTTTGGCATAATATTATGAAGAATGCAAAAACATCATCTTACAAAAGATAAACTACATTTAACCTGAATCGGTTTAATTTACCACAACAATGAAAAACACCAATATTAATCCATATGAAAGCACGGAGTACACTTATCTACACTATGTATCCTACCATCCTGTCATAAACATTAATGTAATTTATTGACATGAAAAGACAACAGTACATATGAAAAAGATGCATGTTATGAAAATATGAATATCTCACGAAAAATGCATTTAATAACATCCAGACCATCTGAAACAGCAATTAGTCTGTTAGACAAGAACGATTAAAAAAATTAATATTTATGTTTATCACACAACTCATGAATCAATTCTTTAATGAAGCAAATAAATAATAATATTAACATCTTATTGTACAGGTAATGAAAAGCTTCAACTTTCAGTCAGATTTGATGTCTAGAGAAAAAAAGTTGATTCCTTTGAAATCATATCAGGTTACAGATTACTAAATTTCTGGCATGTCACTACTTCATGCATTATTATATTCCTATGAAGAATCTTATCAAAATCTAAAATGCACCATGTTATCTTTTAGCACCGAATAGCTATAGACCTTGGTTTTAAATTGCAAGATGCGCTCCGATGCGTGTTGGTCCCAAACCCCGATGCGCGATGCGCACGCATGTGATGCGTTAGATATTAAAAAGTACTAAAAGTTAAATATACATAACATTTTTTTTGTATGGTTAATACTTCAACATAAAAACTACTATTAACACACTCATAAAACATACTTTAACATAAAAACCCAAATTCAAGACTATTACACTATGCACGGACTATTGAAACAACAGTTAAACACATGTAATTATATAGCGTGAACACAAATATGAAACAACACACCCTAATGTTGAGAAGTTAGACCCATACTCATGTTGAAAAGATTCGACCCAGGTCCAAAATTGAAGAAAAAAACATAGCAGTGTGTATGCACGCATCAAAGCGCATATTGTGCATCGGCGCATCAGGGGCGCATCGGCGCATCAAAGGCGCATCATGGATACACAACGCATCATATGTTGCGATGTGCTCGCCTCGGCGCATCACGCATTATGCGCGCATTCTAAAATCAAGCTATAGACATCCCAAATTGTCAGTCTCCAATAAAATTCTAGGGCTTCAATGACATAATGTAAGTTCTGCTGCTAGGTTTCGAATTGCAATAATGATGTTTCAATATGTCCTCCTTCACGTATATGGTACCTTAACTCTCCTCTAGTAATACATAGATTAGTTATGTTTTTAATTAAGCTCAATCTAAAGTAAACTGATCCTTTAACATGAATAAGTTAATGTTTCAGTTTCTAAACAACATAGAAATTAATTATAGAAATCATCAATTAACGGCCATAATGTAAAAAAGAGTGTCAAGTCTGTACCAAGATTAGTTGTCCACCTAGAAGGCTGGTTCCAAGTTAGTTTACTGAAACATCTAATCATCGTATGTTACCATGACTACTAGTCTACTTGTACGGGATGGAGCTAAACATAGACACAAATAGTTGCATGGCAATGGATATTCTCCCTTTGTTCTAGTACAAAAGGAAATGCTAACTTTCTTTCTTCATCCAATTTAATTGAGAACTCTAGCATCTCAATAACTATCGCGTCTCGAAATGGAACACGACATCTAATTGCAATAATATTGTTTCAATGACGTCCTTGGTCCCCTTGTTCAAGTATATGGCACATTAACTCTCCTCTAGTAATACATAAATTAATTACGTTTACATTTAAGTTCAATATAAACTAAACTGATTATTTAACATGAATAACTAAACGATTTAGTTATTTTTAAGAACTTAGAAACTAATTATAGAACTCATCAACTAATGGCCACATTTAAGTCAAGTGCGTACCAAGATTCGTTGTCCACCCTGTTAGTTTACTGAAACCTCTAATCATCATATGTTAGTATGACTACTTGTACGGGGAGGATCTAAACATAGACACAAATAGTTGCGCAACAATGGATAGTCTTCCCTAATTCTAGTACAAAAAGAAATGCGAACTTTGTTTCTTAATCCACTTTAATCAAGAATTCTAGCATCTCAATAACTCTCATGTCTCAAAATGAAGCTCAACATCTAATTGCAATAATATTGTTTCAATTATATCCTTGGTCCTCCTTGTTCAAGTATATGACACATTAATTCTCCTCTAGTAATACATAGATTAATTTACGTTTTTATTTAAGTTCAAATAAACTAAACTAATTATTTAACATGAATAACTTAACGTTTTGTCGTTTTAGTTTTTTAAAAAACTTAGAAACTAATTAGATAAATCATCAATTACTAGCCACATTTAGGTCAAACCGAGATTAGTTGTCCACCTAGAAGGCTGGTTCCACGTTAGTTTACTGAAACGTCTAATCATCATATGTTACTATGACTACTTGTACGGGAGGAGCTAAACATAGACACAAATAGTTGCATGGCAGTGGATAGTCTTCCCTAGTTCTAGTACAAAAAGAAATGCTAACTTTATTTCTTAATCCACTTTAATCAAAATTCAAGAATTCTAGCATCTCAATAACTCTCATGTCTCAAAATGGAGCTCAACGGCTAATTGCAATAATGTTGTTTCAGTGACGTCCTCGGTCCTCCTTATTTAAGTATATGGCACATTAACTCTCCACATTTAAGAAAAGAAAGTCCAGAGTGTACTGTGTACCAAGATTAGCTGTCCACCTAGAACGCTGGTTCCAAGTTAGTTTACTAAAACATCTAATCACCATATGTTACTATGACTACTAGTACAGGATGGAGCTAAACATAGACACAAATAGTTGCACGACAATGGATATTCTTCCATTGTTCTATACAAAGGCAAATTCTAACTTTGTTTCTTCATCATAACTCTCATGCATCAAAAAGGAATAAAACATCGTGATATTGGTGATATACCTCTTAATGATCAACAAAGTCAGATTATCATAACAATCATGTGCTTAGAGCCAACTAATACATAGGCTAGAAATATGTTCAATAAAGTCAGAGATGAGAACCCACATTAAACATTTTGAATTGCGTTACATAACCAATAGTCATACCTGATGCCCTGATTGCACCACTGTGCAAGTATCCCCTTCGAAACTCCATTCCCAAACACCATCGAAAACAGCTGATTCGCCATCTCCGACGACAACTCCTCCCCGGAGCTCTTCTCCTCCTTATCCTCCTTCACCACCGGCACACACTTATCCACCTTCACCGACGAACGTTCCGAAGAAGAAGAAGAACCAACACTTTTCACCGCACTTTCACTACCAACACTCGTAGCCACAGCTGCCGACGCCACCATCATCCGCTTCTCCGCCGCTGCCGCCATCAACTCCCTCTGCAACCTCCGATTCCTCACCTCTGGCGACTCCTCCACCGCAGCGCTGTCATCCCTCGCCTTACTCCTCTTCGCCTCCGGCGGCTCATACTGCATACTCATCCGTAACGCCTTCTGCAAATCATCCTCCACATGATCCTCCATCGAAACCAAATCAATTCAGATCTCCACTAATCCTAACCAACCAGATCTCCAATCACAAAACCTTCAACTCAAATTAGGGTTTTCAAACTCCAAAATCCAGCAAATTACACATGTACATACACAAATAACAGATCAAATTCAAGAAATTAGATTACAGAAACACGATTACACATGTATACACATGTATACACACGTGATTTAGCTTACTGAAACCCTAATTCTTGAATTGTATGTATATAAAGGGGAAATTGAATCCGTTATATTGGGGTTTTAATTTAAACCTACTTTTTATATCTAACGAACATCATTTGGCGTCTGTTGAACTGTAGGGCCAACGACGTCGTATTGGGTGTTTAGATGGCGGAATGACGGTTTAGTCCTCGGGATATTAGTGGATGTGTTCGGATGTGGAGGGTGTTTTGGTCATTTGATAATAGGTTATTATATTGTTTTGTTGGGGATAATATTCTTTCCTTGTATGAAGAGGAAAAAAACATGGTGGTGGTGTGTGATAACTTTAATTTATTATTTTTTTAATATAATAAAATGGGTTGTTTTTAAGGTCGGGTTAAATGTAGGGACGTTTGATATTCAGTTTTAAACTTGTAATCGTACAGAATTGTTTAAAACGAACTGAATTAAATGTTTGGTTTTTTACATGCAACAAAATCGACTACATGTTCAGTTATAGAAGACTCAACCCGTTAAAATCAAAGGATCCGAATTACATGAGATATGGATTTGTCTATTTGTACAAACTAATTGGACAATTAAGTCAAATTGTTAAAGATCTGGTTTTTTTGGTATGAAGTTCAACCGAATTAGTAATTTGTTTACTGCTTCGTTTAAAAGTTTTACTCAAACCAAGAAAACGAAAACCCCAACCAACGAACACCTATAGTCAAATGAGTTAGATTAGATTGAATGAATAGGGTCAAGTAGATCATATAAATATCTCTAGTAATTATATTTATTATTTATATTAATAAATAAGTGATTTGTTGTTTTCCTCCATTTAGTTTGTTCACATTTGTCATTTTCATCCGAAAAATATATATTTTTTTTTTGCATATGGCTCCCTAATGTTTTAACAAGTTGTTATTTTCATTGAAAAATGTTAACTCCGTAAATTTAAATTTTTAAACATGTTAGTTGACAAAATTATTCTTTAAACTACAAAACAAAATCTTTTAATTACACAACCATAATCGAGCGAAACTGAATCACGATATATAGGAGATAGCGACTAGAGGCGGTGATCTCTATTATACAATCCTTTCGCAATGGGTTCCCGACTGCCACAAAAAAGGTCCATTCTCCTCCCCCACCAACGACAATATCATGATTAAAGGTTTGAAGATGAAATGGTTGATTTAGGTTTCATGAATGGACACCGTGAATAAAATTTTAACACCAATACATTAACAAAAATTAGATTTTTTTATGTAAAATTACATAATTACCTTTAATGATAGATGGTTTAACATTTTAATTTAAACAGAGTTAACTTTTTTGGATGAAAATAACAATTTTTGAAAAGCTCAGAGAGCCAGATGCAAAAAAACTATATTTTGGAAGAAAATGATAAATATAACCAAACTCGAGGGAGAAAACGATAATTTGTTTAAATAAATAGTATAGTAAGGTTTGTTAAAATAATAATAATATTTGTGGGATAAACAAATGATAAGATCATCATTAAAAATCGAAAATGGATCGACTTTAGAGTGGGTGACGGGTGACCTACTCATTTTTAGTATAAAATTGCTACTTTATTAACAACTCAAGCCTCAAAACAATGTTATAATAAAGCTTTGCTCTCTTCTCGTATCCTTTAATTTGTGTTTTAATAATAGAAAAAATATGGTAATGACGATCATGTATCCACATGCTTCTGTACCGTCACTTAGAACGTTCGTGTCTGTTATCATTAAAAAATCATACATTGTTAAATATAACACATCTATCTTTACTCAAGTTCATATCTTAAAGTGTTTATACCTAAGAATAAGATACGTCGAAAGTATAAAGTATAGACATTAAACTGGTGAAGATGATTTACAGACATTGATCATATCATCAATACAAAAACCAGATTCAAAAAGACTTAAACTGAACACTTGAAGCAAAAGAAGAATCGTCAACTACATAAACACTAAACAAAACAGACGAGTTTATGAACTAAGAACATTTTTAAATATCACAATATCATTCACTCTCTTTCTTTCTTTTTAATTAAATCCAACTCAATAAATAATAATCCAATCAACCTATGTCCCGCGCGTTTATAAGAGAGCAAATGGGTCATGTATCGGGACAAAGAAAACAGTAACCAGTTCCACTTATCAGCTCTGCATAAGCTATGATCCAAGCCCATATAACTTTCGGCTGACATTCCAACCCAAACATCAATGTCATAAATGGACAGTAAAAATAATTAAAACTTCACAAAAGAGTAATCAAGTTTTAAAAGTATTTCAATTAATAAACTCATATTTTTAGTTTTTCAATTATGTCACTAATATTTTTATTTATTCAAATTTATCAATAAAGTTTTAGAAGTGTTTTAATTAAGTTATATTTTTTTTCAATTTTTCTTAAACTAATTACCATTTTTTATTAAATCATTCGATTTCTAATAGATATTGTTAATTTCTTAAATATTTTAATATTTTTAAAATATTTTACAATTATGGATAACCTAGTTAAAACAATCCTGAAACTTTAGTGATCTAATTGAGAGTAAAAAATTATAAATGACCTAATTAAAACAAAAAAATTATGAGTGACTAATTAGAATAATCTTACTATTTGATTACTTTTACCAAGTTATTTCTAAAATATACAAGAAAAAATAAAATACTAAACAATATAATATGTTTGTTAGTGAATTGGACATTTATATATTTTAACATGTACTATATCTTTTGGCTAAAATATAGACCTATATAAATATGAATCATTCAAATACAAATCAAATAGAAACATAAAGAAAAAGCTAACTTCTTTCATTGTCTCAACAAGTACGATCATTGTAATTTCACGTGGATTTTATCAATGTTGTTTTGTCTAGTGTAATCTCCTTGCATCAATGGAATACGCCCTATCAACGTAAATGATTGCGACACAATCCAGTAGCTAGTGCGTCAAATATGTTTTTTTAAACGCCAAATGTGTGACCCTGCTTCGGAGGATATGTGTTATCTTAATCGGGTCCACTTATCCGTTTTCCAGCCGAGACCGCACCTCCAACCCCCTCAAGAGTAAACTCATTGCTGAGAAAACCACATCGCTCAACTCTAAGCATTTTTGCTCAGAGTGAGACTTGAATTCATGACTTTTCATATTTATATGTCATAGGTATTTCATATTAACCAGTTGGGCTAAGGATCATTTGTGTCAAATATGTCTTATCGGATCATATACAATCTGATTATGCGTTAATGGTCCAGATGAAAACATTTGTAAAGAGCAAGAAGAAAATTAAACAAGGCACATGGTTTTCAACATTTAAGCTATTAATTTTTAGGTGTTGATTTAAAATATTGAGGTGTCTAGATAACCAAACCATTAATAAAATAGCAAGCTCCCGAATTGATGACTTAGTGAATTACAAATATCAAAGTTTGAGTAAAATGCTACACATATAAATTAAACAACAAAAGTATATGAGTAAAAGATTTTCTTTTTTCCTTTTGGCTATAAGTTGCTATTTGCTACTAAATTTCATGCATCAATAACAAATTAAATAACCTTAGTTCGTATGGATGAATCATTTGCATAAAAGTATCAAATACACATTGACGTGTAGTATGTATCAGATAAACTGATTTCACGGGTTATACGTGAATGATTTATCAGATTAGACAGAGAAAATTCTTGAAGGACTAGAAACTTTGTTTGAAACCGAGAGAATACAGAAAACCTTCAAGAGATCTCTGTAATCGTAAGACCCCGTTTTCTTTTCTTTTTACCGAGAGAAAGAAAGACCCACGAAGAAAAACCAATATTTGCTTCTCTCTTTCTTGACTGAGAGGAAACCAAAACAACAATTTCTCTTTGTTTTCTTCTTGAAAACAACGCTGTAATCTTTCTTTTTTTTTATACAAAACTAACATGTTAATTCAACCAAGTTATGTGGGCCTTTAATTGAGCCCAAGTCATGTTTTTTGTAAGCCCATTGTTATGTTAATTGATCCCAAATATGATAGCCACTTAATATAATTAAAATTAATAATCCAATAAGACCAAATAACATTTAGGATTAAATCGAGTTCGTACTCCCGCGATACCTAACTCGTTTAGTCTCTAACATTATTTACTCGATCAATAACTTAATCCAATATACTAAAACTTACGTTGATAACGCTAAAATAACCAACAATTGGTCCTATTAGAAATCTTATCAAACAAGTACGAACAAAAGATCTTTTCATTTGGCGCGAAAGTATCAAATACTTGCTGAAGCGTCGTATGCTTGTTGTTGTAGATCATTCATCGGTCCCATCAGAAATCTAATCAAACAAGTAAGAACACAAGATTATATCATTTGCAATGTTATAGATGTATAAATACAATAATCTGAACCTTTTTTATGTAAGTAGAAGAAATGAAACAAAAACATACATTAAATTACATAACGAAATGAAACACAAAGTTACCAACCATATCCTACAAAGTAAAATAGAATAACGCCTTAAGCCAAACTGATTGACCTAACTTTGTGCTTTCGCTCATTAATTGAGTGTAATTGCACACAGCCTCTGTCATCGTAATTTCACGAACATCAACTCAAATCCTAGTAAACTTAGATTTTTAGAGCCTAAAGTAAGCCTTTCAAACATACTTTAGGGCGCCGCGCCCCTTGCCCTAGTGTCATGTAATAAACATTATATGTAATTTACAGTTAAAGCTCGATTGAGTTATAGTCATTCTCTTTATATATACACATGTTAATTGGTTCATTGAGGATTTTAATGTCAAAATGCTTGCAAGTCTAGTTGTAATATCCTCTTGACTACTACAACTTTTTGATACATTTGTCTTTTTGTTCATGTTTTTTACAATGATGTTAAATACAAAGAAACACCTTTTATTTCACTTTCAAATTCTCGAATCTTTGACACCAATTTGATTGCTTCTTTTAAGATTTCATCTACCACACATATGCATTCAAACACTTTTGTATTACACTGACCACCCAATGGTCATGCCATAGAAATTATTAAAGGGGTTTGATGACAATTGATTTAAAAGTTGTGGTTAAAACTAATTTAAATTCATATTTTATTTATCATGAATTTTCAATTAAAAGTATCACTATAAATTTGGGCTACTGAGTAAGGATAATCAATAATTAACAGGAAATGGTGGTGATGTGAACTCCGTTTTCCCGTAAGTTTCGACAAGAATAGGCAAAAGGGTAAAAGTCACCCATTGTTGACTCTATTCTTGTTTAACCTTTTATTTAAACATAAATAACTTTCATATGTTAACATTTTTTTTAAGTTATAACTTAATATTAAACATTTGTTAATTACTTTTAACTAGTGTTAAGCACCCACGGCGGGGGCATAAAACCGTACCAAGTGTCACCAATGACACACCACCTTCAGTGTTCACCAATATCAAAAATCTCGTATTCGAAAAAAATAAAAAACAGAATAAATAAAACTGAAATGAAAAAGTCTAGTTTTTCCCCACGTTACTCGGTGGGAATTTTGTCGTTTTTTTTGTACTATGTAGTGTTAGCGTGTTCATTATCATTATGGCTAATCGAAAACCATGCAATCAAATACTAAAATCTTAAAATTGTCCCAGTAACGTTAAACTACACCAAAACCGTCCAAAAATATATCTAAAAAAATACCAAAACCGCCCAAAAAATACCAATAACCCCTAAAATACCATAACCAACGAACCACCCAAAAAGAGGCAAAAAAAACGCCCAAAAAATGAGTACAACTAAATTATGCACAATGTACAACCCATTATGCATAATGTACAACCCAATATGAATAGCAAAGTTGATAATTAGTATTATTTAAATTTGTTTATGATATTATTATATTAACTACCAATCATCAATCCCTTTAGGTCGGCTATCAAATTCCATTATTAAAAAAATAGTCTGATATAAAGCTAAATTTTCCGCTTGATCGTAAGTTCACTTTTAGTATTGATCTAGCCTATGTTTTTATTAGGATCGACAGAGAACATCTACATAATTTTTTTCTCTATGTATCTTGTATCAATTATATTAAACTTTGACTAAATGTATGTTAAATGACAAACATGCTAAGTTATTTTTAAATAAATCCTAAACTATAGTATATCAACACCTCATCTAGGATAGTTTTGATAATTTAAGAAAACTTCGATCATTTTTCGTATTTTATGTTCTTTTTGTAAACTTGGTATAAATGACAACACATGCATAATTAAATGGCTTATATAACACTTTTAATATCGTGCGACTTTAAATAAAAAGTTAATGACATCGTTGACATTCACAAATATTATCCGCGCGTTATTCTTATGTGCATTTAATTTAATTTATACACGTATGTGTGTGTATATATAGAATACTAGGTTAGTATCCCGTGTATTACACGGGTTGAATAAATAAAATAATAAATAATTAGTAATAAAAATTTATGAATTATAAAACCATGTTTGAAGATAAAATATGATTTTAATTGCATATGAATAGCTATTTCAAGTAAATAAACAATATATAGATTATAGACAGATAAATATATAGATAAATAGATAGTCTAGTTAAACGGATTATAGTTAATAATAAACACGAAAAGTTACAGTACAATATTTTTAATATAAGATATGTAAAATTATATATGCATACTTGTTCAAGAGATAAAACAATTATACTATTTATAAATCTGTTATCTAAATAGTTTTATTTTTAAATATTTATTTTAAGATCTTATTATACAAATTTATTGTTTATAAAAATCTTGTTTATTAAAAACTCAAGTTTCTAATTATTCTTGTTGTTTTAATAAAGCTACTTTTAGAAAATTCCATATTTTTTATAATTACTTTATAAAAGGACTTATTCAATGTTTTAGAAAATATATGAATTTTAATTTTCTTAATAAAAATTATTTCTAAAAACATAGTTTGATTTTAAAAAAATATAGATGAGAGAGAAAGATATATTAATTGATCAAATTAATTTTTATGAAGAGAGAGAATTTGTTTGAGTATTTAAATTACTTTAATACCCTTTTGGAGGGAAAATAAAGTGAAGATGTTTAAAAAAATAACAAGTGTCAAAAAGGTGGTTTAAAAATATGACATGTGGCAAAAGAATCTTCTTTTATTAATATCTATAGATATTAATTAGTAAATAGTAAATGATATATATTCATAGGATGCGATTTATAAACCCATTAACATACTATTTAAATAATAGATTTGACTCACAAGCTTCTTAAAATATTATCTAAATGTTTGAATTGTGCAAATTATCCCTCTTTAATCAGGAGGTTTTTCATTTTTCGAACTAAACATTTTCATGAATAACCATAAGTCCTTGTTCTTTATATCTTTGATGTTATGTAGTTTTTTTAAAGGCACGTTGTTTGTAGTTTTTTTAAAGCTATCATAACCCGTATCATAGAGGTGATGAAATCATAAACTATTTGCCATCTTAATATTTTTGGCTAACATGTGACATCAAATCACTATCGCGTATAGGGATGCAAACGAACGAGTTACCTAAGTTTGAGTTTGGCTTGTTTTAATTACTAGAGCTCAAACTCCACTTGTTTCAAGCTCTACTTCTACAGCTCGAGTTTGACTCGTGAGCAGTTTTTCAAACTTGAGTTTGACTCGTTTATCGTCTATTATTTATTTTTTATTTTTACATGTATAGTTATATACTTATTTATATATAAATAATATAAATGTAATATACATATTATATAAAACTCATATAAATAATACGCTACTAATTGTGCATTATTAAATTTCAGTTTTTATTGGTCACGTGTTGCGACGGTAATGTACTGTGATGTGATAAAGTATAGACTATTAATTTACTTGACGTGTCTCCGGACTAAATTCACGTTAAACCGTAAAGTAACACGAATGGATACTGTTGAACGAAAACGTATTATACTTGACTCGCTTTCTTTCCAAACAATAGTATATCAAAACGTAGACCCCAAGTAAAAATGTACATAAAAAGCCCATATATTATAATCGTCACAATTCATTTCCAAAATAAATTTACGTAAGTCAAAATGTACATAAAAAACACAGATTACAATCATCCTGACTTGTTTTCGAACAAAATATACGTAGAGTAGAAAACGTTTAATATTTGACCTGACTCATTTTTATATAAAACTTACGTCAAAACGTAGGCGGACGTCGAAATGTAGATTATCTTAAAACGTAAATTAAAACATGAACTAAAACATTTTCTATTTGACATGACTCGTACCATCAAGTACCTAAAAATACTAATAAAACATATCAAAACGTTGGCGGACATTAAAATATAGATAATGATCATCTCAAAACGTATATTAAAAACACAAAAGCGTTCTATATATGACCCCACTCGTACCGACATGTACCTAAAAATACAAACGTTGAAAATTAGGTTTTTTAAGTAAAAATTGTATTGGGTCAAACCCAAAACTTTAAACCCTTAAAGGGTCAAAATGACATATCAAAGTTAATCACTTAGATTTAAATTCAATAAACAAATAATATTATCATTTAATAATTTATTTACACTATTCAATCCCAATTTGCATAAATATAGGTATAATAGCTCTAGAAATACACTAAAATGATCTTGCAATCCAAAGATCACTCTATGTATGATCATCTAAAAGGCATCTTGTTATTTGACGTAACTTAAAGTTTGCAATAAGGATGGTGACTTAGGTGTTTCTAACTATTTGTATAAACAATAAAAAAAATTATCATTTTCACATGGTTAGGTTAGGTTGGTTTGCATTATATATGGGTTTTGTGTCGGGCCACTAGGCATATAAAAGAGTTGGTTTATTAATAAACTCGTGTTTATCCATTGGAGATTTACTTGGAATGTATACACAGTCATCTACACAAGTATATTACACGAAACTTAGTTGTATAGTTTAGTAATTATTACGGGGTTGTTTAGTAATTTATGAATAATTAAGTGCTGAACTAATAAGAGATCTGAACCATTAAGTGCTGAACTATTAAGAGGTCTGAACCATTAAAAGCTAGTATATCGTTTAACTATTCAAAGGCAAATATCTGACCAATTCAGATAAGATATCTTAACCATTCATCATTAGATCTCTTAAACATTCAACATTAGTATAATGTTTAACCATTCAGACATTTGCTCTCGAAACAAACAGTCTGAACCATTAATTGTTGAACCATTAAGAGGTTGATTCAGATGCTTCCAAACCACTCTTATGTCTTGTATGCTTCCAAGATTCATGATATTCAGTAGCCTCACAATACAAAACACCTTATTCTATGTAGATTTCTCAATACCTCTTTTCCCACGCATCCTCTTTTCATATAACAACATAATCCTAACTCAAAAACCTGTATGTTACATAATGTGACTATATTCTAGGAATTAGATCGGTACCATACCGATTCAGAATTTGTGAAAAAGTGGATACCGAGTATCATACATAACCAATTGGTTCAATACTTCACTGATTTGGTACCGCTTCAGTTATCTTTTCTTTTCCGACAAAAATCTAAGTTTTACGCGAATCTTGAACACAATTTCAAAAATTACAACACCAAAACATTTAAAAAATATTTTAAATTCATACAAACAACATTCGTAATCTCGAACTTGAAATATAAAACACTAAAAATGTACCATAATTAATAAAAATGATAAAAAAATATTTTTCCACTACTAGCACCAAATCGTACTTCTCACTATTTACCGGTACCTGTAGCGTCTAGTACCGTTCCTGATATTATGCAAAATCAAGTATCAGTGCCAGTACCGGTACACTTTTGGTTCCGTCAGTACAGTATATGCATCAATACCAGTACTTGATTTCCAAACGCTCATCCCTACTATATTCGACTCTTACAGTTTCACATTTTTCAAAGTAGAAGGACCAAAAATACAAGACTACAAGCTTAAAAAACAACAACAATAATAATAATATTATTATTATTATAAGCGGTTAGTAGAAATAAAAACAAGCTTAAAAAAGCTCCAAAAATACAATTTGTCATCAACTCCCGCTATACGCCATAACCGAAGAAGAAACAACCATCAACTTTCTCCACAATTATCCTCTGTTACGTGACTGCCTCTAGCGTCACGGTCACCGTCACCGTCATCCCTCCTCCGCCACGTGTCACCTGAGCTTCCACTGACCTCAGATAACCCTCATCTCCGATCTGCGTGCACACATAAAACCCTAAATATTACTATAATTATCCTCTTCAATCCATCCTCGACCTGTGTGATTTTATCATCCAATGAATTTCAATCCCCTTTGATACAAAACAACAGTTCATTGTTTCATAGTTCATACATCTGACGTACTTCAATTTCAATTTCAATTTCAATTTCAATTTCAACGATGGATCATGCTGCTGATGCGTTCCGTACGGATTTGATGACGATCACGCGCTTTGTGCTGAATGAACAGTCGAAGCATCCGGAGTCGCGTGGGGATTTCAGTATTTTGCTCAGTCATATTGTTCTTGGATGCAAGTTTGTTTGTGCTGCTGTTAATAAGGTCGATTGATTTACCTTTTGTGTGATAGATTTGTGCTTGTGTTGCGATTGAGGTTTTGATCATCGTGTTTGTGTTGTTGACTTGTTGTTGCAATTGGATTTGAGTTGAAAGTTGTGAAGTTTGAGTTGACTGATGAGGTTTAATTGTTTGATTGAAGAAAAGCGTTTATAGGATTTATGTATATAAATTGTGAGTTTTTGAGGATTGTCTACTTGTGTATTTGAATATTGATGGTTTCTTCAGAACAAAAATTGAGTATTATGGTGTTAAAGGTCTACGAATTTTAGTAGTATTGATTTGGATTTAATGAAGTTGTTATAGTTTAAGGTTTTCTTGTGCAGGCAGGTTTGGCAAAACTCATTGGACTTGCTGGAGAGACTAATGTGCAGGCAAGTTAATAGTTGAACACTCCTTTAGATATGAAAATTCTACTAATAAACGGGTCGATTTGGGTTAAGCTTCATATTAAACGGATGAAATATAATAATTTAGACGAAAGGGGAACGGGTCAAATGGGTCAAGTACTCAAGCAGGACAAATTGGTTGAAAATCACCAAAGAAAACCTCTTGAATCATTGTTATCCATAGATTTGGATTATCATTGTCATAATGTTGTTTTTGTAATCGTAGTTAACACATTAGTTAGTCATAAAAGTTGGACAAATATATTACCTAACCTGCCCATCTACTCACCATCTTTTTCTCGTCACGGGTGCCTGTTTTTGTTTCAGGGAGAAGAACAGAAGAAACTGGATGTTTTGTCAAATGAAGTTTTTGTGAAGGCTTTGGTCAGCAGTGGCAGAACAGTGAGTGTTAGCTAATATTCTTTGAATTCATATTTTTACTGTTTTACTGTTAACTAATTTTAATCGGTCTTTTTCAGTGCATACTTGTTTCTGAAGAGGATGAGGAAGCGATAATCGTAGAACCATCTAAGCGTGGAAAGTGAGACCAAAAATTCTCTTTAAATTCTAAATCATAATATCTCAATTCTGTCACTTTCTTATCTTTTCTTTTTTAAATTTATTTATTTCAAGAAATTATTTGCAAATTATGCAGGTATTGTGTTGTTTTCGATCCATTGGATGGATCTTCCAACATTGACTGTGGTGTTTCCATAGGAACTGTATGAAAATCGACGCCCATCTATACAAATTTAATTTTTATGTATATATTTTATAATTCATATCTTCCTACTCTAATAAAAGGGTAAATAGGGTGCCACGTGTCAGCACCACAATCATTGGGATGACACGTGTCAGCACCACAATCATTCTCATCAAAATTTTCCCGCCTCTCTCTCCTATTAAATAATTACCTTAATTACTAATAATATTATTTTAATACTTTTTAATAATTAATAAATTAAGAAAGAAATCTTTTTATTAAGGTTATATCTAAATAAACTGATATTTTTAAATTATCAAATTTGGGAGTTGTAATAAGAAAACTTTTATAAATGACATTTTTAATACGGTTTGTTTTAAAACAAAATATTTATTTTCAATAAAAGAAATTTAAAAATAAAATTTTAAAAAGTTGATATTACCGTTTTTTTATTTCAGTCATATCATATCTTAGAATATCATTGTTTAATTAATAAATTTATTATATTAATATTTTATTTATTTAAACCGTGTAATACACGGGTTTACTAAAGCTAGTACTATATATAAAAATTCTTCAAGATAGCTTGATTTTGCAGCATGATAAATTGAATTCCTTTCATCTAGATTTTTGGGATTTACATGATAAAAGATAGTGATGCGGCCCGTTTGGAAGATGTTCTTCAGCCTGGAAAGAATATGCTGGCTGCTGGATACTGCATGTATGGTAGCTCTTGCACGGTGAGAATAATCCTATCTCTAGAAGTGGAATAATGGGCGGGTATGGCACGGGTGGTAAAACTTTGTATGGGTCATCAAGAAAACATTATGTCCAAAAAAGTTTGATTTTTAAACTGTAATTAGCGTGTTAAGTATGATTGTAGAAGTTGTAATATATCTGTTAATATAACAAAATTTTGAATTAAACAACCTGTGTGTGATAAATCGACCCTTTCAACCTGTTTGAAAACAAATCATCTCCTTTGTCATGTGGTTAGGATCAACACGTTGAACAAATGCTTTTGACTAATTTGATTGCTGACTAGGATCGTATTTTGTTAATTAGTTTATTCATTGAGATATGCATTCCTTGTCAGCTTGTGTTAAGCACTGGATCTGGTGTGAATGGATTTACTCTTGATCCATCTTTAGGGGAGTTTATACTCACCCACCCTGACATTAAGGTAAGTTATTCTTTTAACCTTTTTGTTTTTGTTTATTCAGTGAAACAAACTATTATAAAAACTGATTTAATTTTATTTACTATTGAAAGGGTAAATATAACAATTAGTGTTTTTAAAGGTTGATACGATATTATGTGAGTTACAAGAATATATATATATACAAATGAAAATTTGAACTGTTAAAATGATATATATGGATGGAATTAATAATGTTTTTAATATCATATTTACTTTTCTTTCTGTACAGATTCCAAAGAAAGGAAAGATTTATTCTGTGAATGAAGGAAATGCTAAGAACTGGGATGGTCCTACTGCAAAGTATGTTGATAATATTATTTCCCTTTCGCATTGTTGTCTTTATGTTTCATTTTTTTAAAACAAATTTCACCATTTCAGGTTTGTGGAAAAATGCAAGTTTCCCAAGGATGGTTCACCTGCAAAATCTCTAAGATATATCGGAAGGTTCTTGCTTCTTCATCTTCTTTCATAATTTAAGGGAAAAATGTCATAAACTAACCGCATACATTCACTTCGTTTATAATTTGATTTTGGTAAATGGACTTCTAAATCGGTACTTAAACCATTATCATATTCGGAAATCTTATTTTGGCTGATTTTGACTGAGAAACGTGTAAAAAACTGACCTGATTGAATGATCTATAATTTACATAATGACTTTTTATAGTAGGATGGTTTGTATCATGATTTTTAAACTCAATGATCAAATAAAAAATGAATACACTGTGTATTAATATGAGGGCAGTACAACACAAAATCCATTCTAACCAGAGAATCATGAGATTTGCATAAACACCTGTATTTAATGCTTTAATTGTAATACATAAGGCGGTTATGTAACTGCATAACCGCCTCACTTTCTCTATACAAGTGACTGTTTAAGTCTTTTTGTAGATTTTGAGGAACACCAGTTTTGTTTTTGTTGACCTTTCATAAATCCTGTTTCCTCACTGCCTGTTACAGTATGGTTGCTGATGTTCACCGCACCTTACTTTACGGGGGTGTGTTCTTGTACCCCGCTGATAAGAAAAGCCCAAATGGAAAACTAAGGTACACTTAACCGAAAATATTCAAAACAATACATTCTTAACTACTTTATAATGGTTCGTTTTGCCTTTTAATTAAAATGCGTATTATAAAAACAGGGTTCTCTATGAAGTCTTTCCAATGTCATTCTTGATGGAACAAGCCGGAGGACAGGCGTTTACCGGCAAAGAACGGGTAATTTTTATATCTGGATCGAATTTTATGGTAACGCGTCATTAAAACGTATAAAATTTAGCCGAAAAATGTAAAAAACTTTACGTGTTTGATTGGTAGGCTCTGGACTTGGTCCCCAAGAAGATCCATGATCGATCTCCGATATTCTTGGGAAGCTATGATGACGTGGAAGAGATCAAGGCATTGTATGCAGCTGAAGAAAAGGCATAAACAAAGGTTGTTCTTGTGCAGTTGTATTTCCCTTATATTCAGCTCTTATATATGTTAAATTTTATTACTATTTGATGAAAATAATGTGTTTAATATATGTTTAATAAACTACTCATTGTCCCAGGCTCTCAGCATTTGTGTTCATTTTCATTAGATGGTATCTAGTGACTCCTACATATGATTTTGATTTTTATTAAGTGTTTTATATTATTTGAACGTTTGTGTGGTGCGACAAGAGGCTACTACCATTGCTTCCTAACCGTTGCAATAAGTTATACGCAACGAGTATACGAAGGTGACATGGGTTTTGATCATACGTCGTCTTCTAGGAAATCGCGAGTGTGGTGTGGTGATAGCCTTATTGCCATGGTATGCTTGTGAGGGGGTGTGTAGTAGGTTCGTGATTGGGCTCTCATTACCACCACATCGAACATCACCACCACACTCCACCTTCATCACTGTTGTATATCGTTATTGCATAACACCACTGACCCTCATGCACGCTGGCGTGGTGTTACAATGCCCAACAACACCCCTAATCAAAGCCACGTCATAAAAACTCACATCCTCTCACGAACCCACTATGTATGCTTTCAGAGACGTGAAAGAGTGGCCAGGGTCGTGGGAGTTGAATGAATAGGGGTGAGTTTGATTTAATGACAAATAATGTTCCCAAATCTAACGTTGACACGATCTAAATGTGTAGGATAAATAAAAGGTCGACTGTTCATATGAACATTTTCTAGTTACATGTAAACTGTTACATAAAATCATCAAATTCTTTAGGTTTGATACATTAAAAACAAGAAGTTTAGTTCTATATTCGTGAAACTTAATACATTACAACTTAATTAATCCTAATATGTTTTAATTTTAAAGGGGATGAGTGGATGACTAATAGATTGATAATGGTACAATTGTACAAACGTCACAGGACAATCGGGCTTGGGCCTTGGTTAAATGGGCTTATCTTATATCTTAATAGTACTTCATTGGGCCTCTTCAGTCTCCAAAGTCCAAAACTACAACTTTAAAACTAAAACAAGATAATAACTTGCATATATATTTTTTCCTATGGTCCAAACGAGTCCGTAATTTTAACATTCTAGCCATGTAAATTAGAGCACATGTAATAAGATGTCGGTTAAAACATAGGTTCTAAACGATGTCAACTGAAATCTAACCTTCAAAATACGCCGGCTAATGTATAGTTGCAAAAGGTGCACCTAAAATCTAGCCTCCATAACGATGCGGTTGAAATCTAACATTCAAAAGATGTCGGCTGTAATCTAGCTACCAAAAGATACAAATAAAAAACTAGCCTACAAAAGACAACGACCAAAATCTCGCCTCCAGAATTCGTGACATTTTTATTGGTTTTGATTGTTTTTTGATGGATCCCGGCCTCTGTATTTTTAAAGTTATTTATGCCGGCTAAAATCTAGCTTTCAGGTTAAAATCTAACTGACCTAGCTTGTATTTGTTTTTAAATGATTCTTTTGAATATGTTTTGTTTTAAAAAGACAAAAGTACATAACAATTTTTTAATTAAAAAAATAGGTCAACAAGTACATTCTAGTGGTTCTCCATAAGAATAGTATATCAGTAATAAACAATAAAAAAAATGTATATAGCGAAACATTATTGTCAACTCAATAAAATTACACATTTTCAAAGTTAACCATCACGTCACTTAACATATTATAGTTTTATGTGGTTTCCAGGTTATGGTTACCCATGACATAAATTATTTTAATATTGGTTAGCTTTTGTTTTTTCCAAAATTTAAAATTCGATTTTATCATATTTAGGTACTTTTCTTCTTTAAGCTGTGTCTTGAAAATGGTAATATGTCAATGTGATTTTTTATGTAATTTATAACTAATATCATTTGGTATATGATTTCACTTGGAATATTTATAGCTTTCTAATGAGGTATACATACAAGGATGTCATCAAACCTAACATTTATTTATTTTATTCATTAAGTTGTTTACTAAAGATATGCAACAATATATTTATTTCATAGGGTATCTAAATGTATTTGCAGACGGTATTTTGACATAGCGCATGGTGTTAGGTACGCGCCCAAGTGAACAATACATAGATTTAGAAGGTGTTCGTCGTAAAAAATCAAAATATAGAGTTAGTTTTACTTATAAAAAAACTGATAAAAACATAGTTAGTGACGAATGACTTCTTTTACATTTGTAACACCCTAGAAATATATAATTTTTTTAAAAATTTTAAGATATATATTCTTTATCCAACTTTTCTCAGATTCGATACGGATGAAAGTATGAATCAATGTAGATATATAAGTTGGTCATAAAATAGTTGAGTTAATAGGGAAAATATCAAATAGTCATACATTATTTGTTCCAATAGTTATTTTCTATTTAAAAATACAAAAGAAGGGGGCAACTTGTATATATATTCACGTGAACCCTATCACAAAAAAACGCCACTTAGTGATATGTCATGCCTTATAATTACATATACAATAAAGTATACACTAACTAGTAATTACTTACCAATCATTCTTAACTCAAGTGATTAAACTGAGGTGCCCCAAGACATGTAAACATGTGAAAATCTTGGATTTAGGTTTCACTCTGAGAAAAAATACTCATAGTTGAGCCAGAGGGTTTTTTTAGTTGTAGGTTTCCTTCTGAGTGGATTGCAGGTGCGGTCCTGTCTGTGAAACAGATAAGTGATCCCGATTAAGATAACATATTGGCCTGAGTGTTTGTGCTCCATAAACGGCACAATGACAACAAGTTATACTACTAGTATATATCCTTGAAAGCATTAACACAAGTCATGGATTGAACTCAAATATAGAACATAAGTAGGATATACACCGTACAACCAGTGTCAAAAGAGTCTAAAAGGATTCTAGACTTCTAGTGTAAAGACACCTTCTCCATACGATAAAAAAAGTTAGCATTATCTTAGTCTAGTCTCTCTAGATCTCATTTCTTACATAACGTTCACATACAACTACTTATTCTAACATCAAGAACTAGTGGTAGAGAAATTTCCCCGGCTAATGATATTCTCCTTGGACAGATCATTTACGATCGATTTGACCTTGCACCACACCCCTAATGTTGACATCTCATTGGCGCCAATTTATGTAGCAAAAACAACAATGCATGTCATGAATTAACCAAAGCGATCTAGAGATATAACCCATCACCCGACAAATATGGTATCGAATGCTATGAGACTAAGCAAATACTGATTCTTACGTCGAAATCTAGTCACACATAGAAATGTACATCTTATCCTAGTGTAGGTCCATATTTGTGAAACGGACGTGAGTTGAAATCATGAGACCAAGTGACGCTTCAAGTGGGACACTTTTCAAAAGTAGAGAATGATACTAAAAAATTACCATTGTATGATTTATTAATTTTCATCATAATTAAAAAAAGGTTTACATTTTTCCATTTCAAAATTTATTGTATGCGTAAGAATGTAGGGTTAGTGTAGGTTTTTAGAAAATTGTCGCATATTTTATAAAGACATTTATAGAAAAGGATTTTAAAATCGTATCTTTTTCTGCGTATTTTAATTCAAAAAAATGATTTTAATCATCTTCATACTCTAATAAAAATGTATTTTGGGATGACACGTGTTAACACCACAATCATCCTCACCAAAGTTTCTCGTCTCTCTCTCCTATTAAATAATTAACTTAATTACTAATACTATTATTTAATATTTTTTTTAAATTTAATAAATTAAAAAAAGATCTATTTATTAATGTTATTTCTAAATAAATAACTTTTATAAAATAATAAATTTTTCTAAAGCATAAAACTTTTTTGAAAATATGAAATATTTTAATATTGGTATTTTTAAAAGGTTAATTTTTTAAAACCAAAAATAAATAAATTTGGGAGTTATAATAAGAATATTTTTTAAAAATGATATTTTTATATGGTTTGTTTTAGAACAAAGTGTTTATTTTTTAGTAAAAGAATTAGAAACAAATTTTTAAGAAGTTGATATAACTGTTTAATTGTTTATAGTCATTTCTCATATATAATTTCGGTCATATCATATCTTAAAATATTATTTTATAATTAATAAATTTTATTATATATACTTTTTTATTTTTTATTCAACCTGTGTGTTACATGGGTTTATTAAAGCTAGTGATACATAAAGAGGTCAACAACAAAGACAAAAAATACATCATATGGTTACTTTCTAAAAGGAAGAAAAAGAGGGAAAAAACGGTGAGTGAATAGTACACATTGATTGTATAGTGTCAGTGAAACTTTTACAAAGATCACATTCTGACACATTTCGTTTTTCGTCGTTTTAAATTACCGTCTTACAAATATTTTATTAAGGAAAAAGTGGTACCGTCTCTTTTTATCATTATAACGTTCTTCTGGTCCTATAACTCCGATCATTTATAAACATAAATACTAGAAAAGTGCTTTGACTCTTCCACCCATATGTGATGGTGAAATAACACATCATATAATGATACGATTGAGCAAGTAGATGGCATGAGTTGCATCCACTAGGGTATACATATAAGGAAGAAAATGTATATTTACTCATTTCTTTGATTCAACAAGTGGAATCTCATAGTGTTATGTCAAATACCTTTGTTAGATGTTTATTAGTTGATTGCAAACAAAGAAAGGAGTTCATATCAAGTTTCTTAGATGTTTATTAGTTGTCGAGCATTCAAACCAGCTTATAGCAGTAGAAAACTTGTACTTTATGCGAGTCTAACGAGACACAAGTCCTTACTAGCTTCATCTTTGTATACACTAATATGAAGTAAAAACTGCAGAAACATGAAAAACACACCAGCATGAACCTAATAACATCTTTACTACCTACACACATCATTAAAAGTTAAAACACTTAATTTTTTTTAATCACTTTTGCTTATTTTTGTAGTGCATATATCCGGATGTATATCTTACCAATAGTAGTTTTATCAACCAAGTTCCATTTCTCCATTTCTTTTAAATTGGATATTATGAAAAATGATGGGGACCCATATCAATTAATGATGATGCTCAATATGAGCTTTTGAAGTGCCTACTTTTCACGGTCTTTATACACAAATGGTCCTACTAATAGTGACCCAATAGTCATCACTTAATATTTATAATTTATTTTCTAGCATAGCTTTTGAGCCGTTTGGTTGAGCGGTAGTCCATTACCTTTTAAATGAGAGGTCATAGGTTAGAGTCTTGTTTTGTATAATTTGTTTAGGGTTAAGTTAGAAAGTTTTATCAGTTGTTGGTTTTTGGGTGGGCGAACGGTGTCATCATGTTCTGTTATTCGGACGTAAGGATGATTCATTTGCCAGGGTAATCCTGGATTTCCGGGCCTTTGCTGTTCATAAAAAGAAAAAAAAGGACATACTACCATAGCCACAACTTTCAAGATGCCATTATCACAATTAAATTGATTAAATTCGAAGCATGAACTAGTTTGATAACTCTATAACTATAAATGAATGAAGACTCACACATAGAAATCCATCGTTTAGTCATGTACCGACGGAAATTCTGTCATAAATATAAACACTGAGTAATCTAATTTCAAAGAATATTATTATTTTTCTTTGGATTTTCTATGGTCCATCACTAAATGATTTGAGGATAACTAAATATTTAATTTTATTTTTATTTTTTGATTTCGCGAAACCATCGGTGACCTGTCAATAACTACTAACGAATATATTCGTTGGTGATTTTCGGTATGTAATGCTTAAATCTAATGGAAAAACCACATTGCATAAAAGTACTAATTAAGTATGTAAGTTCATGTAACTATAATAAACATATTACCTTTATTCAATTCCAGTGAAATCTATTTATTCGTAAAGTCTTGTAACTTTTAATCAAATAGTTATGGGTTACAACTCTACAAAGTACAAGTGATGATTTAAAAGGTATGATAAAAAAAATTATATATTTCATTCATAAAAACTAAAAACAATATGTCTATAGTACAAATAAACATTAATAAAATTAAAAGTTTTTGTCACTTAAATTATCATATCTAAATTTTCCTAAATCCACATGTCGACCGAGCCTTCTCTTATTTTTCATTTCCTCAAATTTATGTTTCACCCCACATAATGTGTACTAAAATCAAGTTTATTGCTTTCGAAAGCCCTCTAACGGGGATGCATATGAAATCATTGAAACCGCCCAAACCGATCAAAGTGATATAAGTTTTCTGGTTAAGTAGTGTATTCTATGTATACCGATTTAAAAATGTGAAACTAAGAAACCCAAATTAGTAACGGTTAAGTAAGTTAATCTAGTTAATTGATGGTGCTTGTGTATGTATTTATAAGTTATTCGTGTATGTGTTTTTGCAATATAATTCAATGTGATCAAATAGGATCCGTATCCAATGTATGTTCTTCCTCATATATTGTGTTTGAAATGAATTATTTTTATTTTACTTAAGTTGTTGAATTGCGGTTGGTGGACACACTAGTACTACTTCCATTTAATAATTCTATAGGATGAAGCATTTTTGGTAAGTATTAGTGCAATTAATAATATTTTTATGTATATATGTACGTTTCTTGTCTTGATGATAATAACAATTAAAATATAAATGCTGTGCTTTTCTGTTTTAGTCTCCCTAGATATACCTAAATTCCTTTAAATCATGCTATCATTTTTAGATTAAAATTGTTTTGGTGATGTTTTAAAATATTTAATTAGATAAGATAAATGTATTTAATAAGTCAGTAAATATGTGAGAAATTAATACAAAAATTTGTAAGAAACCGATGCCCAAAATCAAACCTAAACCAATAATCAAAATCAAACAAAAGGATTTCTCATATAGGGGAAACAATTACAATTAACCATCACAACCCTTCATGAAACGACATGACAATTAGCAACTATAATTTGCCATACCTGTTGGTAGCTACATCAATATAAACAACAGTAGTAGCAACTTGTTGCTTTTGAAGACTTAGAGCATCATTTTGCTACCATACAGTTTTATTACGAATGAGTTTTGTTACCATAGATTAAGTTGCCGCTGTTAATTGAAACTGAAACTAAAGTCAGTAATTATTTTTTATTACTACCAAACTTCAACTTCGCTATCAATGTCAAAGATGACACCAAAACTTGCTCGACTTGAGTCATGAGCTTTGCCCCTTGACCCCTAGAGGTTGCCGTTTCTTAGATCTTGCTACTAGAGTGTTGCCCCTAGACCTTTGTTGTTAAGTGGACTTTGACCTTTTGAAGTATAGATTTCGATGAACATTAGAAAATAAAATAGTCTTAATTAAGTATATACACCTCACCTCTTAACTCGTGTTAATATGTACTTTCTTTTCTCTATTTGATCTTAAGTAAATCATAATTACCCAAAATGATTTGAAGACACTAAAATAATTAGCAATCATCCCTAGTTCCTTGATCCACATGAAACAATACTCATAGAAAACAAACTTATGTATAAAGGAATGTCATGACAATTGAAATTTTATTTTAATATATTACACATTTCATATTCAAATATTAGGGTGTTTCTTAAGATTGAATTTCTGTTATCCATTTGAAACAACATACTCTTATTTTTATCTTGATACTCTATTTTTTTAGCCTTGTATCCTTATCATTTAATGAGTATATGGAAGCTATGTTTAAAAAACTACCAAACTTTATACTCTATAAGCAGTCCTTTACTCTTGCACTTGCAAGCTAAAATTCAATCTGCTTAACTTAGAGGTTTGAGAACACAGCTTAGGATCATGTAACTTATGTGTTCTAATCTCGATATGTTAAGCTTTATGCATTGAATTTGACACCTAATATTGTATTAGATGAGAACATGGGGTCTTAACATGAGAGACTTAAAATCGACTTTTATTCAGTCCTTACAACTGACTTGTGCACAAAAGCTCTTCCTAACATTTTGTATAGATGAGGAGCTAGATTATGTTGTGTATTAACATATTAAACAAAAATCACACCATGCATGATTAACACCTGAATCGTGTTATGTCTTACACCTAATTTTCTATACTTTTCATTATATACTTGACTATAAGCTTAGCTAGTGTAACAAAACTACCACATCTTATAGAAATCGGTGGCATTGGTTTAAGCCATAATAAAATCTCATACACTAATTTTTTTGGTCACTTAGATTCTTTACTAGCTTTGGGGAATACATCAAACTTATATCCCTTGTTGAATTAGTAAAAAGTTTGCTTCTTTAAAAACTCCTAAATGGATTAATAAATGATTGAGTGATCAACCTGTTAACTAAACGAGTTAACTGATCAATACGTATATTAAACTTGGTCATGTTTAGGGTTAACCCTTGTATTCGGGTTGACCTATTTATTAAGATAGTTATATTAGCCAGCTTAAAATTTGATGAATTCTCGGGTCGGCTCCCAATATCTAAAGCTTATTCATAGTTTCTAGAGTTAAATCTTTTTTTACTCCGTCATATTGTCGCTACACAGAATTATGGTTCAAACAAAGGAGAACAAAATCAACCTAAATCGAATAAGATCAAGATAAGAACAAATTAAAAATCAAAGCATGTTGCAAACTATTGCTCAAAAAAATTAGATTGATATTAGTTAGAAAACATTATGCAAAGCAAACTAAACTAAAAGAAAGCAAGTCCAGTGTTGATAACATTAGATGCTAATATTTAGTGTGATTAGACTATTATAAAAAATAACTTTTCAAGTAGCTTTTACTCTTTAGAACATGCAGATTATGCTTTGTTTAACTTTAACTTTGAAATTTTTTTAACTTTAACACTGAAAAAAATATTATTAAAATTATTTTAGTAAATCAGACCAACTTTTTTAAATCTTTAGGCTAGATTTAATTGTGTAATAATATTCAAACTAGTAATTAGTCCCTGCGTTGCAACAGGAGCGTAAAAACATGTCAAGTAAAACTAATGGCACACCACCACCGGTGACCACCAACACTGAAAAAATAAAAAAAACGTAAAAAATAAATCGAATGAAAGTAGACGTAAAAATGTTGAACCACACAGTGACGTTAGCGAAACCTAAAACATATAAAACAATAAGTAAATCAATCTAGGATCAATGCATTATGACGGGACGTAAACTGAAAAAAATAATCGAAAAAATGTTGAACAACACATGAACGCGCGGCGTGTTAACTCGTAAAATTTGGACCGAAACGTAAAACGAAAAATTTGTAAAATATGAAAAGTATAGGTAACCAAACTTGAAAGTAAAAAGAATATTAAAACTAAATTGTAAATGATGTAAAAGTAACGAGTTAAAATAAAAGGTTGAAGATTAAAAATATAAAAAGAAAAGAAAAAAGAGACGGTACAACTCATAAAACATATTATACAACTTACAATACATACACAACTTGATAATTAGTATAATATAAATTCTCATTTAATAACGTGGTAATAGTGAAAGATACATACACAATAATATAATAATGCCCACAATAAATATGTTGCTTGCAATCCGATGGTGCATAAAATGGAAGTCAACATTCATGTGGAGCCCACCTACGAGAATTTTGTTTTTCTGATCCAAACTATCATAACCGCAAATTTGTAAGTCATGATCATATGGTTTTGAAGAATTTTATTTAACTTCAAATTTACTTTAATTAATTTTATTTTTAAATATCATCAAATTACATTATATTTGAGTTTGAACTTAAAACTTTCTTTTTTAAAAACAAAACTTCTACAAAAGGAACCAGTTCCACATTAACTAGTATGCTTTCAAATAAAAGCAATTGAGGGTGAGTCATGTATGAGGTAACATATATTGCCATTTCATGCTTTACTATCTATAGTATATCAATACTCAGTTTGTTATTTTTATTGAAATAAGTATATAAAAATAATTAGATTAATTTGTTTAAAGTTGTAGATAGGGCTGTAAATGAATCTAACCGAACCGAACGAAGCTTTGTTCATGTTCGTTTATTAAGAATTGAAAGTGTTTACGAACGGTTCACGAACGCTTACCGAATGAAAATTCTTGTTCGTGTTCGTTCATTAAGCAATTAAAATTATTCATGAGCGGTTCACGAACACATAACCAAACGGTTCACGAACGTAAACCGGAGTATTCCCCAAAACAAACAACCTTATACTATTTAAAGATAAGAGTTTGGCATAATAATCATATACATTAATATGAACAAACATATTACTAAATGCTCACGAACATGAATAATTAGAAAGTATAGACAAGCATATTACACAATCAACTGACGAATATTATACAATAAGCTGAAATAATGTAAAAAGAACTTCGTTTTTTATGTATAAAAAATATAGGCGTTATACAGATTACAAAAGCACTTGTATTTATGATGTAGTTTTTTTTTAAATAATATTGTATGTAAAATTTACGAGGGTTTAAAAAACTGTGAAACTTGAAAATGTAGTTAAAACTAAAATATATTTGGTTTATCATTTAAATTTTTAGTTATTAATTATTATGTCATTAGATTTTAGTCTTAATGGATTTAAATACTCCCAACTGTTAGGAATTGGCCGGTGCCACCCCAAGTATTATTTTGACGAATATAACTCCCAAGTAAACACTTCGTTGTCTGTATCACCCGCCATTTGTTAGAACCCTAACGACATTTACTTTCTGATGATGTGGCACGCATACGTGTATATGCCTCGCTTGTGTGGCAGCTGACGTGATTAATTAAAACTTCAGAATAGTGCGGGTTCTAACAAACGATGAGTGATACAGACACCGAAGTGTTTACTTGTGAGTTATATTCGCCAAAATAATACTTGGGGGTGGCAGCGGCCAATTCCTAATAGTTAGAAGTATTTAAACCCATGAAGCCTAGATGTTATTAACCCTTAGATTTAAGATTTAATGGATAAGAATCAATGTCTCCTTTTAAGTTTTTAAGTAAATTACAGATTTTGTCTTTTAAGTATATATTTAAAATTATGGATCTTGTCCTTAAACTTTCATAATTACACTCGGCTTTCTTTATTTAAAAATTTATCACGCTTTTGCCCGTTCTACTAACTGAAGTTAACTTTTTCAGTTAATTTTGTGTGAATGTACCATTTTGCCTTTATCCCTTAAAGGATGAAATTTGCAATTTTCCTTAATCTTTTACTTTTTTTTATTTTGTTTTTATTTTATTTACTTTATCTTTTTAATCACTTTTTCTTTTATAAATTGATCTGAAAGTATTACTTAATTATTTTAATCTTTTTTTATAAAATATACTTTGTTCTATAGGTTTTTAATTTATTATATTTTTTATTTTAAAAAATTAGTTAGCTACCTTTCTAATCATACGAGAACAAGATGGAGAGATTAAAATATTTTTTTTATGTTATAAAATTTAAACTAGTAATCGTTTTTGTTTCATCATCGTTTTATATTACCTTTTTGGTTTAAGAATTTTCAACTATTTTAAACAGTTTGACTTACGATTTATATTAGAAACCTATTAGAGACCGTATGATTTTAGTATATGACTTTTTATATTTTACTTGGTTATAATTATTTTAAGTTGAGCTATATGTATAACTAAACATTGATTTATATATGGAGTATTTAAGTATTTTTATTGAAAAATGTTCAATAAATTTAATCGTAAAACCAAACCAAAGCAAACCCTTAGTAATTGTTTGGTTCGGTTTCATTTTAATTTTAAGTGGTTTGGTTTTGAATTTCATTGAAGAAATCATTATTAATAGTTTAAATAAAACCATTAAAGTGCATTTAATAAAAATAGTTTTGAATGATTGTTTATTTAAAAACTCCGAATAGTTGTTTATAACCTTTTAGTGTATTTTATTTTAAATTAAAGTTACGCTATATCATACTATATTTATAATTAAAAACAAACCATTTGATTGAATACGAAAAATAAAAAAATCATATCATAAACCAAAATCTTACTTTCTTCAACCGGTTTTGAATGTAAACCTAAACCAAATAACTTGAAACGACTAAAAAGTCTTGTACAAAAAAGTTAAAAATCTAGTTGTCTAATTTCTATTAGTTTTATTACAAAGGTAATGAACAAATTGAACAAATAAAAAAAATTATAAGAAAATAAAAATCTATAAATAAAATTAAATTTTATAAAAAAATAAAAACTAAACTATTACTAATATTTATGATTATTTTTTAAACAAAAGGGTCTAAAAATAAATAAGAGTAAATAAAATAAAATTTAAAAACTAAAGAAAGAAAATAAAAGATTAATAATAACACATTTCGTCATTTTAAGGGATTAAGACAAAGTGACCATTAAGAAAATAAGTTTATGAAAATAAAAGTGGTTTGAAAAGAGAAAAAAACTAAAGAGAAGTAAAGTAAATAATATAAAAACAAAAAGAAAAAATAAAAGATTAGTGAAAGTTACAGATTTCGTGCTTTATAGGGGTAATGTTAAATGGTATTTTACAAAAAACTAACTGAGAATGTTAACTTTTGTTAGTAGAAATGACATAAAACGTGATAAGTTTTAAATAAAAGACGCTTAGTGTAATTATCAAAGTTTAAAGACAATATATATAATTTTAAATACACTTAAAGGACAAAATTTATAATTTACTCTAAGTTTTTTCTCCTTTTTCATAATAACTCCACCCTAATTGATAACCAACAAATTCTCATCCGTCGGTAAACTTGTGTTGGATTATTCAAAGTTGTTAGCGACGTTCTTTGTTGGAAATTAGTCGCAAATGATACTACTTTTTTTTTTATAGTATTGGTTGTTAATATTAATAAATGTATATTTAAAAAAAGATATATGTCTCGTATTTCTCAGATTATACAAATTCACTTGAGTCTCTAAGTTGACTCCTAAACGAGGACCTAAATTGAGAGTTTTCTTTTCAAAACACGTAGATTTGACTCCTAAACGAGGACCTAAATTGAGAGTTTTCTTTTCCCTTAAAACAAAAAAGATGTTCTTGTTCTCAATATTCAACACTATCTATTAATTCTAATAAATCAAAGTTTTTTAGGACACATGGTGTAATATTTTGTATTCTTAGGTTGGTTTTCACGCCTAAACCTATATACATATTTTAATTATAATAATTTTGAACATCTACTAAAGTTACATTATTCTTTCTTTCTATAAATTTCTCATTTTTCTTTACTGTATTTCTCTCTTCTATTTAAAATTAATAACTTTTTTTTAATACAGTCAAGCAACCTAAAATTTTCCAATATTAATTTGAAGTCATTTGTTTGATTTGGTTTGAGTGATTTACTTAGTAAGTTCCTTTAAGATATTAAATGATAGAGCTTTTAAGCAAATAAACTAAACAATTGCATATCTAAAATGTAAATCTTCTTATGCTAATACATTATTAAGATTTACTAAATTATAAGATTTTAACTATATTTATATAATACTAATTACCAACTTAGTTATGCGTTATGGTTTGTACCATATGCTTTGTAGATTGTACCTTATTTTGTTTTTCTTGTTTTTTTTTTACTTTTAATCCTATAGTTGTCAACCTTTACATTTAACACTAACATTTTTTTCACTTTCAACTTTAGTCTCATTTACTTTTATTTTTTACAACCTTTTCATTTTACGTCTCGGTCTAAACTTTTCGAGTTTACATTTTTTTTTCTATTTAACGATCGTGTTGTGTTTTACGTTACGGTCTAATTCATACACATTAACACATCGTAACGCATGTTAATAGTTTAACGGTGTGCCATTGATGCTACTTACAATGGTTTTACGCCCCAACGCAAGGCGTGGGCTTCAATACTAGTTATATCTTAAAATCTAATTTTATAATTCATAATCTTCATTATTTGTCATTTATAATTTTTTAAATATCTATTATTTCTTACTTTACTAATGATTGATAATGTCTAACATACCAAACTTTTATAAAAACTAATGATATTAAGAATTCAAATTTATTCTGACCATATAATACATGAGTTCTAACCTAGTTGTTAAATGTATGGCTCTTTAGGTATTTTGAATGTGTCAGTTTCCTATATTATAAAAAACAAAAACCAACTAATTTCAACTAATTAAAGGAGTTTAAACTTTATATTGAACCATTCAAAATGCACCCTAGCAGTTCCAAGTTTGAATCTCCACTCTTCATCTTTCACATTTAACTCTCTTGAAGAATACTTATCGGGCACAAATTAGCATGTATTGATGGGTCCATAGAGTTTTTATGATAATTAGTTATTATATTTAAAATTGTAATGTTTCATTTCTTTTTAATGACTTTTTAGATCACTGATGGGTCATCAGTCCATTTGATCATCTTCATTGTTCTAGTACGAAACATTGAGACTTTAAGCTGGCACGTCCAAGATGGAAAGCTCGTTAATTTATCCGTCCGTCATCATCACTTACGAACCTAAGATCACCTTTAGGAGGAACCCACTTTAGGCGAGAAAACTTACTAGCTCAACCTAAATTTTTTTTGATCACCGGTGGGGCTTGAACCCAAGATCCCCCATTTTAATGATATATTGGATATCTCACCTCGACCACGTGGGCTGAGGATCATTGGCCGAATAACATACATACATATTATATTTATTTTCTCACAAACAATTATTTTTGAGATACGTGGAACGAGAGGCCGACCCAGGCTGTTAACTGGGATGGGGTCTCCGCACTCATAAATTTTTTTCTTCTAATACTATAAATACGATCTAATTCTGACTGATCTTTATAGATTTTTTGACACCGACCTCTTTGTCATTTGACGAACTCCCAAGAAATTTTAGACCAAGTCTAACAAAATTTGAGATCGGCCCCCTAAATAATTAACAAATATTAGGTAATTAATTTGTATAATTAAACCCATTTAAAAGACACTATTCTAAATGATTCAAGTCCAAACTAAACAATTAACTACTAAGCGTACAACTCATTTAACTTTTAAATAATTAAGCTTATTTATATATCTTAACTCAATTTTCCAATTAATCATTCATTTAAAATTTTAAACCTATTATTAACATTTGTCTTAACCTTATGATTGACATACTTTTATTTAAGATAAAATATTGTGCGCCACAATACGCAATACACCCTTTTAATTTTTTGAGACACAACGATTTTTTTTTAAGTACGCCACTATTTAGAACATTTTATCATTGCTACAAGCTTGTATCATTGATATATTTTGGTATTAAATAGTTAATCAAATCAGTTTCGATAACAAAGCCTTCTATAACATTTAGAACTTGAAACTAAAAAGAAATAATATTCTTAATCACTTTTAGTTATGTGATAAGTACTTTTAATAACAAAGCAAAGCTTCCTTCAATAATACTTTGTAAGTTGTAATATTCACTATTTATTAAAATGTGATCACACAAAAAATAAATGGGTTATTTACTAAACGAGTTCAACTTTCATAATTTAGGGCGCAAATATTTCAATAACTTGATTATACTCTACCTAGATGAATTTTGGTTTTAACAACAACTCTTGTAAGGATATGAAGGCAAACTATATAATGTCCGGTTGAGATTTAATAGGGTTAACTATGCATTAAAATGTATTAAATTTGATTGAAATTTTAGTGTATTGCAAAATTTAATAATTAAATATTGATATACAAAACTTTTGAACCAAAGTTTTCATGGATCAATCAATATCTTGATATCACGTAACCAATAATTTCTTTAGCTTATATTTGCACTCGGTTAATATACATGGTTCAAATGTGGCTGTATAGTTTCTCACTTTCTTGTTTATTGGCTTGGATCAGACCTGCCAGTCCAACCGGGATTTGGTTGAGCCATCAGTCCGATCCACCCCAACTCGTTTCCTTCTTACAAAACCGGTTGGTTCGAACAGGTTCGGCGGTTGGACCGTGAACTGGTTCGAACCAGATTTTTAATTTTTTATATTTTAATGTGTTTAACGGGTAGGTCTGACCAGTAGATGAGTAGATTTTTTTTGGAATTGACATATTTTTCAAAAGATAATTAAAGATAATCCTCGACTGACTAACACATGTTAAAATAATAATTTTAATTTTTTTAAAAACTTGAATTGATACTCGGTGAATTGCCAGTGAAAACCAAACTGGATGTCAAATTCCAAAAGAAAAAATAAAATATTAAAATACGTAAATATTTTTAGAATTCCACCAATCCGTTATCGGTGAATGGTTTACCGATTTCCTGTTCGTTGATAAAACTCACTTCTTTTGTAGTGCATTAAACATCAATAAATGATTCAAATAAAAAAGTTATTCAATCTAAAAAGTGTAATCATAAATCTTAACCATTAATATTCTTAATAACGGGTAAAGATTAAATTGTAGAGAAAAAGTTTGTTAGTAGGTATTTTAAGCATAGTCATTTTTGCTGACTATTTTCAAGTTCCATTAGTTTTTTTAAACATTCATAATTTTATATATGATATTGTTTTTTATAAAATATACCATAAAAAATGTTTTTTATATTTAAAACGAGTACAATATTGTTATATTAGAAGATAATATTTTTTTTACGTTTTAGCTCATATGAAATTGTTCGTCATTGTGTTTTTAGTGTAATTTATTGTGTCTTTTTGTTAGTGTGTTTTTTATCACTAATGTTTTTCTTAAATGTTGAATTCTAAAATAAACATAATTAAACTTATTAAAAATAAAACCACAAATTACAAAGCCCTCCACCTGTAATTATACTAAACCTATATCACTTCTAATCTAACTCAAATAATATTAAATAAATAAATAAATAATAAACAAATTTAATCCTAATCTAATACAATCTCAACCAAAAATATTAATAAAACTAATATTAACAATAATCTTATTTATGTAATCAAAATTAAACTCTCAATATTGATGTTAGACTTGGATTTGATTATCTTAGTCGGTGGTAAATTTTATAATGTTATTTATTGACGTAATCATCTTATATGATTTACTACATAATTAATTAATTATTCTTCTTTCTTGTTGATGCATGTGTGACATACGATTTAATAATGTAGTAGGCTATAAAAACGATTACTTGACAGTGAAGTAATAATAAATGGTTAAAAGGATGACAAAACCTAGAATTACATATTTCACTAAATAATATTTAAGTTTTCATGTGGATCACTTAAATCTTCTCAATATGATTAGCCACTAATGGTTAATATTGCTTGTTAGTTGTATAACTAATCAATATTAGAGGCATAGCTTCGGCTTTTATGGACAATCGATATCAACACATAGTAGTTATAACATTTGGACATTATTAAAATCATGGTATAGACGCTAACTAAAATAAAAATAATAAAGTGGACCCAAACTAAAATTACATTTTTGTGAAATAGATTATAATTCTGACATGATTTCGTTTCAATAAAATGTACATTGCTAATATAAACTTTAAAAGTAATATACGTAGATACCAAATATATTTATGATAAAAGTTGAGAATAAACATCAAACTAATTGATGATTAATGTGTTAACCTTTTTGTATTAATAAATTCGGTAGGTAAAAATTCAAGAAAAAAAAGGGTAGGGAGTTTAATTCTATGGCACATGGATGACCACATGATACATGTTCATACACTCACATGGCCACCATGTTCAATTAAACCCCTCTTTGTCATGTAACTTTTTTTATAAAAAAAAATTAAAATTTTGTATATAATATTTTCTTTTTGTAAACCCATATGATGCCATCAAAGGTTGATACGAGACAGCTCATATTTTGGTCCATATTAAGCCTTTTGATGAGACAACTCATATTGATGCATGTTACCACCATTAACTTTTACTTGAATTTGTTTAATTATGTCTAATGTTTTTCATTTTCAATAATCAATCCTACTTGCTTTAACTAATCGATCACATCTTACCATCTTTATTAAAATTTCTGTTACTTTAAGTTTAAGGCATCTTCAATAATTTAATTGCTTTATTCATAAAACTGAGTTCACAATTTAACATAATTTATTTATTCATGATTTCAACTCAACCATATTGTAAGTTTCTAAATAAACAATTAAACCGAGTTAGAGTAACCAATGACGAGTTAATGCCAAAAAAATAAATAATGTCAGAAGCAATGTAAAAAAACACAAACTGGATTATATATGATGCATAGCGAAAGCAAACAAACATAGAAATTAATTTCAATCGGAAGTCTAAAAAATATTATGAAATGCTCAAATTATTACAATTTTATAGGGCGTGTTTAAATATGACAAGGGAAGCTAGTATTGAAAAAACTAAAATTAAGTTCTAATAAACATGTGAATGACTCAAATAACAATTCACACTTGAGATAAACTTAACTCGAGTTCTCGGGATAAAAAATATATGCCTGTTGCATTGAACGTCTTTGATATAGAGTCACAGGGGCGTCTCAACAGCTTTAAAAAATAAGCTAGAGCTTTAGGCCCACTCATTCTAATAGGCCATCAAGAAATAAATTTTATTGTATAGCTCATTCTCGATCTAAACCCAAAATAAACTAAATTAAAAAATAGAATGAATGAAAGAAAGAAGAAAACCTAGGTCGGCAGGTCGTAAATCTTCAACACAGGCTATTGGTGAATTCTTGATTGGGGGGTTGGAGTGGGGGGAGTTGAAAGGAATAGACGAACATAGCCAAATGGTTAAGATGAACAACCACGCACCCATGATTCGCTTATGATTTCGTTGCAATTAAGAAGCCTTTAAACTTCGATTTCATCTGGACATCTAGTGTAGTAACGGACTCACGATTAGGTACTAGGCTAAACGGGTTCTGTGATTGATTAATTCTCTCATAAATTGCTTAACATATTGCTAATTGTTTTCCTTTAATTCTTTGTCCTAGGGACAAGTTGTTAATTGATAAATGTTCTAAATTTGTTTTAGTTTTGTATATGTTTCTTTTTATTTGATTTGCACATTGCTAATTGTTTATTTGTTTTAGCATTTTATTTGTTATAGTTTATTAGAATATAAAATGATTGAATCAATTAGCATTTGCTTTGAATTAACTGATTTAGGAATCATAAATCAACTAGTGATTGTGCTTCAAACATGAGAGTTTTTAAAGATAAAGTTTTAAAAGGCCTCCGATTTCATCTTCGCTTTAGGCCTCTAAAAACGTTGAGACGCCCCTAATAGAGATAGAGTTGGAAAATCAATGCTTGGTTTTCTTGTATATCTTTCGAAGGATCTTGTATACTCCATACTTCTTTAGGCTTAGTTTTCTGTATATGTCGGATATGATTATTTCTTTCATAGGTTAACCATGACTAATATCCTCATCAAATGTCTTGGAATATGTTGTTCCTTTATACTTGGTATTTCTTATTCAATCTTCTATAGTGGGTATTTCTACTTCACATTAAGTCCAAGTCAGACCTTAATTGAAGTATATGGTGATGCATGCCCACAAGCCTAATGGAAATGAAATATATAATTAGGTGTTTGAGTTCTTTCTTTGCCATCTTCACCTGTGGCACACCTCATTTACAACAAAACCATCTCATATCGCCCAAGGAGTATAGTTAACCCTTCATTGTATAGTTGAACTTCTCTAGAAAGGTCGCCTATCTTGCATTTACTTTAATGAGGTGCTTTTACGAATGATAGTGTCAAGGAGCTTAGTGGTCTGAGTAAACTACACACTTTCTTTATATCAAATAATGTTCCCATCACCTTAACACCTGTAAGCATATAGTACTTTGTCATATGTTGGTCATTTCTATTTGGCTTCATTCTCCTTGACAATATGATAGACAATAGGTTTGCCTTCTTTAGTTAACACTACACCAATCCCAGTTCGAGTTACATCACAATCTAATTCAAAGACTCTTTTAAAAGTAGATAGTAATAAGATTTTGGGATCATAGTTAATTACTCCTTAATCACATTGAAACTTTGCCTAGAAATTTTCATCCATTTGAAGTGTCTCTTTTTTAAACAGTTTGTGAGTGATAACATAATGTAGTTGAAGTCACAAATGAACTACACTAAGAACATAGGAAACTAACTTTGATTATTGTGATTTGGAGGCTATTGCTTGTTGCTTTGATTTTGTTGTCATCTAGATGTATTCCTAGGATACTCATGACATAACATAGGGAAATATTATGATTGTGAAAAAAACTACATCTATTCAAGTTTGCATATAACTTGTTATCCTTATTAGTTTGTTAACATAATATACAAAGAACTAAATTCCCCCCCCCCCCCTCCCCCTCTTTATGACTATAGATTTAAATGTCTTAAAAGGAATGTTGAATTCCTACGAGAAAATTCATTCCAATTTCATTCTTCCTTATTATCCAACCAAACATATTATCCTCATAAACATATTTCAATTCCAATGAAATCTACAAACGTAACATTATCTTCATATGCATTGGTTTATTCTTCTAAACATAGTCACATGTTTCTTGAAGTTTAATAATTTGTTTTATTGTTATGTATCAACATGAAGGTCTAGGGATTCAATTAAAAATTATGCTTATATGGTTGATCTATTTTATGTTATGATGTCTCCTAATGATTACTTGTTGATAATTTCATAAAGCAATATACAAACAACATGTGCAGAAAGATAACTCAAGTAGCAATGTAAAGTACATATTCATGAGACCAACCAATTTCTCTATTAAAGTTGTTGTTCCACGTATGTCTAATACAAACAACCAGAGCTGTACCTAATGTGTTAAGAGGTGGCTGTTTTGGGTTGTTGGGGGGGGGGGGGGAGCCCATTGTAGACCTTAAAAATGTAATAATTTTTAGTCTAAAACTTTTATATCTGTTAGTTTTTAGCCTAATTTTGAATGAATGGGGGCAATATATTTGAAATTGAAGGTTTTATTAACAAGCTGGATGCACACTTTGTTTGAATTTCAAATTCTATTTTAACCTCTTACTATAAACAATTAAATACATGTTTATGTTACATATATGTAATATGGGATTACATTTTTATGACCATTATGTTATTACGTATATGTAATATATACTTTGTTTTGCACATGTAAAATATCTCTTGCTTTTGTCTTATGGTAGCCTGCTCCAGTCTCTTGCAAAACTCATGTATGTAATATATTATTACATATTGTTGTATGTTATTTTCACATATTGCATATATGTTCTATGGTTATAACAAAATATTGTAACTAATGTGATATTATCAAATCATTTAAAAATATAATCCCTGATTTAACAACACCTAATATGTTTATTTATAATTTACACTAAGCATACAAACATAAAAACACCTAAAACATTATAATACTAACACTCATTAATGGGAAACCATATTGAATTTCTTAATAACATCATAAGTTTTCTTTCACATTGTTGACAACATGCTTAGAACAAGGTATAACTAAATCGAAGTCGATAACAACCTAAAATATCTTTTGCGGTGAGTTCTTTACAACTATAAAAGATACTTAAATATTGTGATACAAATAAAAAATTGCATACATCTATACAACCTAATACAATTATAGAATATGTTTCAAGTTCTTGAATCTTTTGACCTAAAAGCAAAATCACGAAACCATCTGTCATAACTCATCGTGATTATGTCTAACCTAAAAGAAAAATTAGGAGACCTAACTACATAAAAAATGTTCATCCATTAGAGTACTCAACTTACCTTGGATATTAAGAGAATCATAGACTGACAAAAGCCAGAAGCTATGGCATCTTTGCTCTAAAAACTCGAAGTGTTTTCTGATTTTGATTTCAAACACCAAATCACTTGCAAATGATGATTATGAAGAAGAAATCACCTACATAACTAATTGTTCATTACACACTACATATATATAGTAAGACTACTATTTAATGGTGTCATTTTTATAAATAAATAACATTTAGTACCAAATTTATAAACGTTTTTAAAAGAAGACTTTTTTTTTAAAAAAAAAAACAAGGAGGCGAATTTTATAGTTACATGTATGTAATCGTTACATATCTTGAGTGTTCTTTATACATATGTAATATAGGACGTTTGAAAAAATGATGCAAGACCATAGCCAAATAAAAATAAAGTACACTTTTTTAGTAGTTTAATTATTATAAAATATAACAAAGTATCAAAAAGTTGTTAATCTTAAAAAAATTATGGAATTTCCTTAGAAAATTAAAGAAATTTGAGTGGGTGGATTTGATCAAATTACTAGTATACTCTCGACCAATATTAATCATTCATTTTAGTGAAATAATAAGTTCTAATCTATAACACTCATTAAAGAAGATTTTTATTTCATATTATACAATAATTTTTTTTTACTGTGAGATTTAAACTCAAGACTTTGAAACATTAGGTGTTACAAAGGGCTTTGTCTTTATCACTGAGTCATCAACCTAGTGGCAAGAAAATTTTTGTTTGATCATTGTCTTATAATCTATACTATTTTAGAATTATAATTCATTAAAAAATAACAGCATTTTGTTTTTACATTAATTTTAAGAGTCTAAGGGTGTAACATTATTTTTTAATGGATTGGACTATCTTAACTATCTTTCACACACATACTAGTTATTTTATTACAATTGTTGACTTTTAAATCGACTTCACTCATAATTTTTAAACACATATAAATTTTTTATAAAATATTATTTTAAAAGATTATACCATTAAAATGAATATTTTACTCTTTTTAATTTGAGTATGTTATTATCATACTATTTTTTTTAGTTTAAAACTTTTAATATGTTATCTTTTCAGTCACATCACCCTTCTCCCGTATAGTTAATGTATATATCACAGTTAATATCTTCATCTTCATCTTCATACTCTAATAAAAGAGTAACTTGAACTGTCACGTGGCACCACCACAATCTTCCTCACCAAAATTTTTCCGTCTCACTCTCATCTTAAATAATTACCTTAATTAATAATAATATTTTTTAACATTCTTTTATATTTAATAAAAAAAGATCTATTTATTAATGTTATTTCTAAATAAACAAATTATTTATAAAATAATAAATTTTTCTAAAGCATAAAACTTTTTAAAAATACGAATTAGTTTAAAAGTGGTATTTTTTAAAAAAATCAAATATTTAAAACGAAAAATAATTAATTTGGGATAAGAAAATATTTAGAAATGACATTTTTATACGGTTTGTTTTAGAAAAAAAAATTTTTTGAAAAAATTTAAAATAAAATTTTGAAAAGTTGATATAACTGTTTTATTAGTTATAGTAATTTTTAATACGTAATTTTAGTTATATCTTAAAATATTATTTTATAATTAATAAATTTAATTATATTAATATTTTATTTATTTAACTTGTGATATATATACACCCATACAAAGGTGAAATAAGTAATATTGACGAGTCGTTTTTGGTGGAGGCTTTTGTAGCATTAATAAAAGGTATTCCAAATTATTTGTAGATAAAGTAACAAGTAATGTGGTAACTTGATAAGAAAGTAAAAAGGGCGGCCTGAGGCATGATCCAATCATTGAAAGTGGCAAGGGTAGTATCGTCATTACTACAACAATAAAAATAAAAAAAATGTTATTAAATGGAGCACATTCATTCAAGGCTAGACATGAAACAATTCACTACATGAAACAATCATTTGAATTGTTTCACTTTTAAGTTTTAAACTTTTATTAAAATAAAAGAGTGGTGGAGGTTCTTGGCTTCTAAGTTTAAATAAATTAAAAAATCTGGTTCTTTTGAACAACTAATAAAATACTATTTTAAGTGGTTATATATGTTTTTCACCCTAATAATATTAAAATTTATCAGTTTGGTCTCGTATCTTGTTTCAGTTTCGTTTACTGTTTAATCTCTTGCATTGATATCATTTGTTAAGACAAGTTAAATGTCTACATATGTCATGCGTGTGAGGGATTTGTACATTTTGCTTAAAGCAAATTTGTAGTTGTGGTTATATTTCTTTATCGGCCGCAACCTATTGATCTTTAAACTCATAACCCGTAGAAACCAAAAAGAAAAATAAAATAAAAATTACCACTATGAATAAGTATGATTGGACATGAAAAACGAAACGACAGGTAAAATGACCAAAACACCAAGGCTGGTGATGATCTTTTAATGTTGAAAGGAAATTTTAGGTTTTGGTTATGATCCCTCTTGTTTGGAAACGATAGAAAATCATCGTAAAGATCATACATCTTGTGTTTCTCTTTTTTAGTTTCTACTAGTTTAAACTTTTGAACATTTTTGATGATGATCAGGAGTATGTAAAAAAGAACATATGAATTATTATATTTAATATCTTATATTATAATTTGGTTTGCGCAATTATGAATAAGTATTAGATTTCTACTTTTAAACTCGAACCAATTTTAACTTTTCTATCAACTAAAATAAATCGGTTTACAATTAGATATAAATTAGTGCACCTTATTCCATCTTAAAAAACCTCTTTTTGATGGTCAACAATAATACTCTCAATCGAGGAATGCTGAACTTTTTAATGTATGAACATTACAAAAAAAAAATACCTCACCATATATATATTCACAATCTAAAGCAATTTATAAAAATCACTTCATTTAAACATTAGATGACATCATAAAACAAATTAATCAAAACTTTGTGCTCGTCGGACCCGAGCCCATACCGTGTGCCCTTATCATATGATTTTTGTAATATACAAACGACGATGCCAAAAAAGTCAAAATTGGTTGACGATCTTAAAATCAAGCCCTCTCAATTTGGAAAGTTTTATTTCCAAACATGGTATAGAATATATTATACGAAATGAAATGTGTATTCTTATATATATGGCTCTTGTATTCCTTTAAAATTAATATTTTAAATAATTATTTTTGTTTATATGTTTGGATAGTAGGTTAGACCCGTATACTAGAAGGTTTAGAAAACAAAAACACTTTGTTAATAAGTTTGTAGAATACCCTCGCACTTTCAACGCTTAATTCTGTTTGTGTAAAATAGTTCTAAATATTAAAATTTTAATTAAAAAATTACACAATAACAATTTCGTTTACATATTACAAAGAATTTAAATGAGTTTTTATGCACCATAAAAAACATGAAACTAAAGATATCAGAAGGATAAACATAATTACTCAAGTGATATTATTCTTAAATGCAATTTCCCTATATGAATAGACATAAGAGTATGTTTAAAGTTTTAAAACGAGTTAGTGAATAATTTCAAAGTAATAACATTAAATCAAAAGGTTTATAGATTAGTGTAGGTAGACTTTTTTTTAGCAAAACAAGAGAAGCAACATCTAATGTGCATTACGGGTTTGTGAAATGCTAGTGAGGGAGGTATGGCGTGAGAAAAATCTTAAATAATCATCTAATAAGTGGTTTTGTAAAATAAAATGTTATTTTGATAAAGTGTATGATTTTATAAACTATAGATTCATAGTGAAAGTTGGTCACGTTAATCAATTGTATGAATCAACTTATATGAATCATGCATAATCACCTCCTAACTCAATTAGAGTTTAACTAATATTCTTGTATATTCTAATCTGATGTTAATTGATCTTATGTAAATCTTTATTATACGATATGATTAGTGATAATGAATCATCACTCCAGGCTCCAACTAGTTGTGCCATTTGTACTTTTAGAATATATTAACATTAAGATCCAATAGTGTTAAATTTTTATAATTTTATGTTCAATTCAATTCTTATGTTTGTTATTTTATGATTTTCGAGGTTTATATGTTCGAGGGACTGGAATGTAATTCTTCATTATTCAAGGAAGTTTCTGCTTATAAGGAAATGTCGAAGGGCTATTGCTGGGGATTATCATTCTCGCCTGACTATATATTCATTGCTTCGGATCTATTTTACTCATTCACAAACAACGAACATTAGGGTTTCTTCAGAACGAGGGTTTTTTGATTCTTCGTCTTCTTTGATCTTCTGAGTCAATCGGTGATGACAAGCAACACATTGTTGCTTGCCCTAGTAGTCTGATTGTCCAGTTTTCATTGTTAGCGTGTTCGTTGTTTTTGTTCATTGTATTCATTCATATTTGATTCACCTATATTGTGAATCTGTTGATTTGTTTGTTGAGAATCAGTGAGATATTGAATCCAATAAAGTTAACATAGTATCAGAGCACTGGGTGTGCTCTTGATTTCTGAAACCTAGTTATTGTCCTTATCTGTTTGGTGGCATTCTAGGGTTTCATTCATCGTCGTGTGATTCTGGGCTGGATTCGTGTTTTATCTCCGATTTATATTCTCTTGGGATTCTCTGGCTGTGGCAGTGGTGCGGTGAACGTGAAGGTCGATTGCTCCGAATCTGTTCTTGCATCCTTGGTATTGAACATGGGTTGTCAAAAGCAAGATCTTCTTTCTCTGTGGGATTTCTGGTATTTCTTCTATTTTCTTCCTGAAATTCTCTGGTTAACCTTCTCCCGTTGTAAGGCTTTCTATTCCTTATCTTGTTTTTTTTTTGTTATTGTTTTCTTTTTAGGCATTCTTGGACTGGGCTAGATGGACCAGTGTTGATAATACCTGCTGTGGGTATTATTCTTGTTATATGTGTGCATATCTTTGTGCTGCATTTCATCTGTTGCGTTTATATGCCTTGTTTCCTTTATATTCCTGTGAGTGACTCTTGATCTCTTTTATATCTGCTCTCCTTTAACACCTGGCCAGTCATCTTATTGACCGGGTATCTGGTCCCTGAAGGAGTTTATTTGCAGATTGTGTGCTTGCCTGTGCTCTTTCTTTATTATCTGTTGTATTTGTGCTCATTATGGCTGTTGTGAATGCTGGTCCCACTTTGATTAGTAGTCTTGACTTTGGTGATCCTCTATATCTGCATGCTAGCGATACTAGTCTTCTTACCATTGTGTCTGTAAAACTTAAAGGAACTGAAAATTATAATGTCTGGGCCAATGCTATGGAACTTGCTTTGCATGTTAAGAATAAATTTGGTTTTGTTGACGGATCTTGTGTTAAGTCTACTGCTGATAATGTTTTGGGTAAACAATGGGACAGGTGTAACTCTGTAGTGTTGTCATGGATACTCAATTCTGTGTCTGAGGAACTGTTTGTGGGTCAAATTTTTTCTAAACAAGCATCTAAAGTTTGGTCTGAATTAAAAGAAACCTACTCAAAGGTAGTTGGCTCTGTGATTTTCAAACTGCATCAACAAATTAATTGTTTAAAACAAAATGGTAATTCTATTTCAGAATACTATCATAAACTGTCTTCTATGTGGAGACAGCTAGATGTTTTAACCGACTTACCAGCTTGCACTTGTGCAGCTGCTGACAAAGTTAATAAATATAATCAAAACTTAAGGTTGATGCAGTTCCTAATGGGTCTTGATGAAAAGTATTTGCCTCTGAGATCTTCTATTCTTTCAAAAGAACCTTTACCATCTGTAAAAAATGCTTTTGCTCTAATTTCTAGTGAAGAGTCTCATAGGGAAATAGGTTCATCAAATCTGTCTCAGCCTGCTGCCTTTGTTGCTAAAATCAATAGTGTTAAACGAAATACTACTAAAGGTTCCTCTTTAAAATGCTCAAACTGTAATAAGAATGGTCATACAATTGAAAAATGTTTTGAAATCATTGGGTATCCTCCAAACTACAAAGGAAAGGGGGCTGGTAATAAACCTAAAGTAAACAATGTTACCTCTGACCCTTCTGTGAGTTCAGGAGGCTCCTATCAGTTATCTGCTGATCAGTATGCCAAGCTTATGAACCTTCTTAGTGAACCTGTTGGTGTTGATCAAGGAATATCCAATATGGTAGGTACTATACAAAATAGTAACTGCATTCCTTGTTTTTGTGGGGTCTCTAAGTCCAGGTCTGATAACTGTAGAGGGTGGATAATTGATTCAGGGGCTAATCAACACATGGTATTATCTGATGAGTCTATGTTTGATCTTGTTGATGTGTCTAATTGTAATATGACTATCGGTCATCCAAATGGAACTAAAGCAATCATAAAGTCTATTGGTAAACTAAAGTTGTCTAACAATGTAATTGTTGTTGATGTGTTGGTGGTTCCTGAGTATAGTATCAATCTTTTGTCCGTCTATAAACTTGCTAGAGACAACAAACTTGGATGTTGGTTTGATGAATATAAATGTTGGATTCAGGACTTTGCCCGAACGAGGACTCTACTTACTAGTAAACAGGTGAATGGCCTGTATTACTTTGGCAGTGATTCTTGTAACTTTGTGTGTAGAAATAGTATAGGACCTGATCAATCTGTTATAAAATTGTGGCATGCTAGAATGGGTCATCCATCATATCAAGTTTTAAAACATCTTAATCTTGACCTCAATATAAAAGGTGTTGAAACTAATTTTCCTTGTGATATTTGTTATCGTGCTAAACAAACCAGAAATTCTTTCTCTAATAGTGATCATGTGTCTCATAATCTAGGTGAATTAATTCATCTTGACTTATGGGGTCCATTCAAGGTCACTAGTAGAGAAGGTTATAAATATTTTTTAACAATTGTGGATGACTATTCTAGAGCTGTTTGGGTATATTTGTTAAAAACTAAAGATGAAGTTTTTTATAATATTCAGTGCTTTATAAAACTCCTTAAAAACCTGTTCTCTGTTGATGTAAAATGTTTTAACTGATAATGGAACTGAGTTTGTGAATAATCAATTTGATCTGTTTCTCAAATCCAATGGAATTTTACATCAAACTTCTTGTGTCTATACACCCCAACAAAATGGTATTGTTGAACGAAAACACAGACATTTATTAAATGTTGCCAGGTCCTTGCTGTTTTAAAGTGGTGTGTCTCTTAAACTGTGGTCTGAATGCATTTTAACTGCTACTTATCTGATCAACAGGACTCCTTCTTCTGTCTTAAGTGGAAAATCTCCTTATGAGTTGTTGCTTAATAAAAAACCTTCCGTAGGTCATCTTAGGTCCTTTGGTTGTTTGACTTTTGCTTCAAATCTTAATTCTTAGAAATAAATTTGATAGTAGATCTTCTAAGTGTGTCTTTATTGGTTATTCTTTTGAACAAATGGGGTATAAACTTTTATCTCTAGATGATAATACTATTTTTTGTTCTCGAGATGTAAAATTTTTTGAAAATTGTTTTCCTCTAAAAGAAAATCAAAGTAATTCAGATTTTGATGATTTAACTTACAAAAATTTTTTGAGCATTGGTTTGACACTAATGGATCTGAGACATTTCAAAAGAAAACTGTTTTGCCCGATGATGATGGGAAGGAATCCGATGGAAATAACAGCCTGGGTGGGATTAATAATTTGCCCACTAGTTCTTCTATTGATAAGCATAATGAGGCAGATGTTTCTTGTCCTTCTGGAACTGAGTGTGGGTCTTTAAACACTTATGATCATGATATAAGAACAGATGCTTCCGCTGATCCTTCCATAGTCATAAGTGCTTCTAGACCTGCTGATGTTCCTGCTGATCATAGCAGAATAGTGGTGGTGGATGATGACATCCTAACCGCTGAAGTTCCAGATGTGGATAAGGATTGTTCAGATTGTTCTGACATCCTTGAGGGCACAAATTCATCTACTATAGGAAGTTCTCGTAAATCAGGAAGGGTGGGATCCTTTCCTAGAAAATTTAGTGATTTTGTGATAGATGGTAAGGTTAAGTATGGTGTTGACAGATATGTGAATTTTTTTAATTTGTCTGATTCTAATATGTGTTTCCTGTCTTTACTTGATAAAAGTGTTGAACCAACTTCCTATAGTGAAGCTAGTAAAGATATAAATTGGGTAAATGCTATGAATAATGAGATTGAAGCTTTGAATAGGAATAAAACTTGGATTATTACTGATTTACCTAGAGGCAGAAAAGCTATAGGGTGTAAATGGTTGTATAAAATCAAGTTTAAGTCAAATGGGGAAATTGAAAGGTATAAGGCTAGGTTAGTTGCTAAAGGCTATAGCCAACGTGAAGGAATTGACTTTGATGAAACATTTGCTCCTGTTGTTAAAATGACTATTGTTAGAACATTAATTGCTGTTGTTGTTCAATTTGGATGGAAATTGTTTCAAATGGATGTTAACAATGCATTTCTGTATGGTGATTTAAATGAAGATGTATATATGTCTATTCCTAAAGGTTTTGGTTCAAAAAATGATGATGGAAAGGTTTGCAAGTTAGTTAAGTCCTTGTATGGGCTTAAACAAGCTCCAAGACAATGGAATGAAAAACTAACTACAACCTTAAAATCTATTGGTTTTTCTCAAAGTAAAAATGATGCCTCTTTGTTTGTGAAGTCTTATGAGTATAAAATTGTGATGCTTTTGGTTTATGTTGATGATATTGTTGTGACTGGTAATTGTACTGTTGAGATTGAGAGAGTTAAACAATTAATGAATCAAAGTTTTCTAATTAAGGATTTGGGTGAGTTAAAATATTTTTTGGGCATAGAAGTTCTTAATACTAGTAGTGGTATTTGTTTGAGTCAAAGAAAGTATTGCTTGGAACTTTTGGATGAGTTTGGTATGCTTGCATGTAAACCTGTTAATATTCCTATGGAACAAAACTGTGTTGTGCCTGATGGTTCTAGTAATAATGAAAATGATTCTGTGCTTGAAAATGTCACTGTTTATCAAACTTTGGTTGGAAAACTTATATATTTAACTTTAACTCGTCTTGATATTTCTTATTCGGTGCAATGTCTTAGTCAATATATGCATAACCCACATCAGTCTCATTTTAAAATTGCATTACGTTTGTTAAGATATCTTAAACAAAATCCTGGTCAAGGGTTAATGTTCAAGTCACATTCTGATTTCTTTTTAAAAGGTTATTCAGACTCTGACTGGGGTAAGTGTTTGTCTACTCGAAGATGTGTTTCTGGGTATTGTGTTTATTTGGGTAATAATCTTATTTCATGGAAAAGTAAGAAACAAAATACTGTTTCTAGATCCTCAGCTGAGGCTGAGTATCGTGCAATGTGTGTGACTAGTTGTGAAATTTTGTGGATTAGAAAACTTCTTGAAGATATGAAGGTACCTTGTTCTATTCCCATTGATATTTTTTGTGACAGTAATGCTGCCATTCTTATGACTGCAAATCCAGTTTTTCATGAGAGAACTAAACATTTTGAAATTGATTTATTCTTCTTAAGAGAGAAAGTTTTGGCTGGAGTTTTTAAAATTAAAAAAATTGATACTCTTGAACAGCCTGCTGATATATTTACAAAAAGTTTAGGTGTTAATCAACATAAATATTTGTGTGAAAAATTGGGTCTTACAGATGTGTTTTAGGAATTGAATTGAGGGTGGGTGTTAAATTTCTATAATTTTATATTCAATTCAATTCTTATGTTTGTTATTTTATGATTTCCGAGGTTTATATGTTCGAGGGACTGGAATGTAATTCTTCATTATTCAAGGAAGTTTCTGCTTATAAGGAAATGTCGAAGGGCTATTGCTGGGGATTATCATTCTCGCCTGACTATATATTCATTGCTTCGGATCTATTTTACTCATTCACAAACAACGAACATTAGGGTTTCTTCAGAACGAGGGTTTTCTGATTCTTCGTCTTCTTTGATCTTCTGAGTCAATCGGTGATGACAAGCAACACATTGTTGCTTGCCCTAGTAGTCTGATTGTCCAGTTTTCATTGTTAGCGTGTTCGTTGTTTTTGTTCATTGTATTCATTCATATTTGATTCACCTATATTGTGAATCTGTTGATTTGTTTGTTGAGAATCAGTGAGATATTGAATCCAATAAAGTTAACAAATAGTAATTAAATACATACTTTTGATTTCTAGAATTGTTTTCATCATGCAATCAAAATAGAATAATTTGATAGATTCTGTACAACTCGAATACTATTCTAAAAAAATCCAATAAGATGAGATATGTTTTGCGTAATTACTATTACTATATAGTTAATAAAGGAACGTGAGAAATAGTAATTTTGTGATTTTAGTTATCATAAAAATAGTTTAGTTATACTTTAATATAAGGAGTGGTTATTTTCACATGGTTTTACGATTCTCTTACATAATATAATAAGTTACAACTGAGTGTATTTGTTTCTCTCCTACTACTTCTGATTATATTATATACATTATGTACAAGTGTATTACACGAACCTTGTATTACGCGAACCTTAATATTTTATAAATTATTTGTGTGGCAAACGTGTCTATATTATACGCATACATACATACAATATACATACGTACAATATACATACATACCTACAGTTATATGACATTTATACATACATACATGCATGCATCCGTCTATGCATACGAACACACATACATGTGTTTGTGGTGCGCTGGGATCAATTATACAAAAAAAATATGTTATAACTCGTGAGAAGTCACTAGGACACTGTATATGCCTCACACGGAGACATCTACGCTACGTAACACATATTTTGGCATAACATTTCACAACTATAAATTCCTTTAAAGAAATTAAATATCCAATTATACTTGAACTAAAAATAAAAAATATTGATTACATGTAAAAATAAAAAATACTTGATTACATGGCATATTATCATTTTAAAGAATAGAGTATATAGAAGTTATTGATGTTCACAAAGATAGTAAACTAGCTATTACTACTTATATATTTATTAAGAAATTGTTCATCTAATAGTTGATAATTTTTTCCACCTTTTTAAATATATAACATTTGCATTACATTCATGTTCGTGTGTTATATGTGATACTAGTTTTAGTAATTCGTGTATTACACAAGTTGGATAATTAAAAATTACATAACATAAAAAATGTATTAATTATGAAATAATATTTTAAGATAAGATATCAACTTTTTAGAATTTATTTTTTAATCTTTTTGGTGTATAAAAATTATATTTTAAAAACACCAATTTTCAAATATTTCAATTTTTTTAAAAAGTTTGATGTATTAGAAAATTTATCATTTTATAAAATTTATTTTTTAGAAATAACATTATTAAAATTATCAATTTCTTAAATTATTTATACAACTATTTTAGACTTAAAAAACTAAAAAAATATTATTATAATTAATGTAGATATTTATTAAGAGAGAAAATAGAAAATTTTGATACGTATAAATATGATGTTGCTATGTATCCCTCATAATTAGCATTTTATTAAAGTAGAAATATTTAATTAATATAAACTGATGTTAGTTGTTTATTCAATTTCATAACTTTGATAAACACATGATATATGATATTTATTTTAGAATTTGTAATGGTTTTGTTTAGATTTAAAACGAATGATAATCTACTTTATTATCTGTTATTTGTAATAGAATTAATTACATTAAAGTTAGTTGTGTTTAAGTCTGATTTCATTTTTGATCCATAGGTTTGCAAAATTACTAGGTCGGTCCAAATGTTTGACAAAACGTATCACAAAATGTCCCCAGCTTGGATGGCTGTTAAAAAATCCATTAAGTGTATGTGAAATGACCAAAGTGCTCCTAACTATTAATAAATAAAGTTAATTATATGGTGGGACCCACCCACTACTTTATCTTTAACCTTCACCGTCTCTAGTAACCATACTAATCCTCCTCCTCCTCCTTTACCACCACCAGCACCACCTTCTACCGCAAGCACCACCTCCTAACATCAACACCTGCCACCATCATCACCACTCTGTCACCACCACAAGTTTGCACATCTTGCCACTAACATTTGCCATCATGGTTGCTTTCTCGTGCCTCTGAACCATCATCACCACCACCGCCTCTGATCCAACACCACCACCACCACCACCACCACCACCACCACCACACAAGCACCACCACCACGGGCACCACCTACGATCCACCATCACCACCACACGAGCACCACCACCACATAAGAATCACCACCTTCGATCCACCACCACCATCAGACACACCACCATCGTCAATCCCCCACCACCTCCCTCTCCGTTCATCTCTCCGCCTCTCTCTCCCTTTCTTTCTCTTTTAACTTAAAATGACATTTTAGTCATTTTTAAAAGTTTAATAAAAAAATTAACGTTCATCACGTTAGGGACCTATTTTGTTACGTTTTGATAAATGTTTGAACCAACTTTGTAATTTCCTAAAACTAAAAATCAAAGTTAAATTAGGCCGAAGCATATGAATCTTTTATGTAATTAACTCTTTGTAATAAGTTATTATTTTTATATTTAGGACATTAATAAAGGCTTGAAGAATACCGTAAAGTCCATAAATATGAGTAGGTTGCAGGCTAACTAGATTTGTCACTATTTACTCTATCTTCATTAATGGGTTTGCCTAATAACATGACATTGCCTTCCATATAAGTTTTGTATATTTTAATCCTCGGATTCCATTCCCGTCCAAATCTCTCTTTATTTCCATATTTAGAAAAAAGGTAACTTGTATAGATTTGTGATGCATAAATTCCTACATATATATGAACATATGTATATATACAGAGAGAAAAAAGTTTCATTTATAATTTATAAAGTAAATTATTATTTTCATTCATGTGGTTTGACAAAAATTGTAAATTTTATCTAATAATTTAGTTTTCTAGTCTAGGCTTTCTTCATTAACAAATCTTGTCATTTTTATCTAGTTAATTAATCACATTCAAAATTTTCGGTTAAATGAGATGTATATTAATTATTTTATCTTATTTTTGTGTAAATTCTTATTTTAGTCCTTGTGGTTTGTACAAATATTTGTACTAATTAATAGTAAATCCAAAAAAAAATTGTTGGAATTTTGAACCCTAAATAATTATATTTATATATTTGTTATATAAATAGTTATTTATTTATTGGTTTAAGTTATCGTTTTTCAACGACTTATACCATGTCCAAACTAAAGCTAAGATAAATTAAATATCGATGCTCGAAGTTGAGTGGTAGGTATCAAGAAAGTAAAACTTGGATGATTATAGTAGGAAATAGTTGTAATTTCTTGCATAATGTTAATAAAACCATGAATTGATTAACATGGATGTTTTATGTTTTGACCAAGTCTTTTAATAAATATTATGAATGTTAATTATGGATCATAATTTTATTAAAATTATATTAAACATGTCATGAATAAAATGAGAGTTTTAATTTTGTCTCATAAAAAATGTCATAAATCAAATGAAAGTTTTGGTTGTGAATCATAAAACTTATATTAATGTGAAGGTTTTAGCATGAGTATATAAATAAACTCATGATGAGAAAAGAAAGAAGAAGAAATTTATTTTCTTTAGTTTCAACAAGTTTTATATAAATTTAGAGATGAGCACTCTCTAAATTGTTCTTCTTACACCATTATTTTTAATCTTTTTCCACATAACATCATAATATATATTTACCCGGTGATCTCTCGAGCCCGAGACACTCTCCAACAGTACATACTGCTTTGGCTGTTGTATCGTGGGAGACGACGCGTTGTCTTGAGTAGAGACGCAAAATCTGTTTTAGGGGACTCGTGTCTAACACGATCCTCAGCCACAACCGTCAATCTTTTAATTGTTACTTGTTGCAGTGAAGGAGTATAGTTGAAGATTCAAACGCGATAAAGGTTCATGTCAAGAATACTATATGAAGACTCATTGGAGTATATACCACAAACGGATGTTTGAATCAAATTTGGTACATAATATTGTTTATATTTATTTTTCTAGTCGTATTTGTAAACAGTATTGTACTAGAATATTTGTCAACCTAACGAGAGTATCGTTAGAATTACTATCTTTTAGTATAAAAGTGAACTTACTTCCTATAACAATGATAGCAACAATCAAAATAAAAATTATATATAATAATAACAATTGTGACAAATGAATAAATTTTTGTATGGCATGATAGTTTTACACCTTTATTTTTTTAACTAAATTGTGAAAGCCTACCAACCAAGTACAAAGTCACAATCTACGTAGGACCCGATTCCTTTACGTGGGTGCCCAAGCACCACACTCCCCGACTCGCCGTAGGCAACTTGTTAAAATTGAATTTGAAAGTAATATTTCTACTAATTTAATGTTATTATGATGTCTAAAGTTTCTTTTCTTTATCTTTTTTTTTTCTAAAGCAGAGGATATATATGTAATAACAGAGCCAGAAAATTCTTTCATGGGGGGCAAAAGTGAGGTAATTGCATAATTTTAAGGGTGCGTTTAGATTTTCACATGCATATAATACTAAAAAAACCCTTTACAGAGGGTGACTGCACCCCCCCCCCCCCCCCCAAATCCTAGTTCCACCTCTGATAGTACGTATATTTAAAGTATGACATTATAATCCGTCAAAATTTCTTAATCCCATATTGTCTTTTTAGAATGATCTAAAATGGAATTTTCTAGTGTAACCACTTCTACAAGTAGTGCTTTAGCAAGGTGACCTAATATATAACCTCATGCTGTCTTTTGGAATGATCAACTATGAAGTTCTCTAGTATGTGTTCCCACTTCTACAATTGTAGTGCTTTAGTAAGTTGGCCTAATATATAACCTCATGTTGTTTTTTGACATGATCAATTAAAGGTGTACCAGATATTTGACTTAGCTCTCACTTTATGCAGAATTTAGGAAGGGGTTGGATCGCTTGTCAATCAGATGTACGCAGATAATGTCAGGACATGTTTACAAGAAGGAACATTCTAGATATGTTATACTAACTTCTCTTTTTCTAAAAAGCATTACAAGTGAAAATCGGCATACTTGTGTTTCTTCAAATACACGAGCTAATCTTAGGCCACGTTTAAATAGGTTAATGAATTGAGTAAAAGGTGTACCACGTAAGTTGTGGTGCTTCCATCTTCACACTCACTGAGGTGTTTGATGGTATATATATGAATGTGAGGCTTAGAAAAAGATGACGAGTTGTAGTATTGATTATTGGCGCTGGTGAATAAAAAAACAAAAAACAAAAGGCGCACCGTCTTCTCATGCTCTTGAGCCCGGGGAGGAGCCCTACCTCATGCACCCTCCAATAACGATGTGTTCTCGAGTGTAGTGAATGAAAGAAGAGAAATAAAATATGAAAAATAAAAGTAAATGCAAGAAATGAAAGATATTATTTTATAATATGATTCATAGTTTGAAGAAAAAAGGATAGATGTTATGTGTTCTTGAGTTAGAAGAGGAAATGAAATTAAAATATGAATTTATTATTATATCATATTAATCATTTAATTTAATTAAACTATGTGGTAAGATAAAATAAATAAATATTAAATTAGTTTCCTTCCATTTCTTTTTGATTTGGGTGGAAAACCAAAGAATAAAATTCTATAAAAATATTTATTTTAATTCTTTTTACATTTTTTATTAAAAAATCTGAAACACAAATATACTTTTCTTTCTTTACTTCATTAAATTTTTTCTTTAAAAAAACTCGGGCACATACTGTATAAGGCATCATGATTTTTTGTTTAGTGACGGATTGAGATGGCACTTAGACCTTGTTCTTACGCCTAATTATACATAGTCTTGGTCTTTAATGCTAAACTTCATATGATTCAAACTCATTAAATTGCTCCTTAGGTTTGTGAATAACAAATAAGACTTAAATGATCAGATATTAACATCAACTTAACATACGAATCAAATGTATCATAAACTATTTTATTTTAACTTAATATACGAATTAAGTGTAACATAAACTATTTTAATATTAGATGATGTGCTTTTAATGTAAAAACTCTTAACATATGCTATTTTATTTTTAGTTTTGAATGAGTTTGTCGGTTTGAAATGCATGTTTATTTTTAGATTTATGGAGTCACTCTAATTTGAACGTTACTCTTAAAACCTTTTATCGGATAATCAAAAGAAAACAAGAACGATTATGTGTTTTCTAATATGAAAATGTGTGCCATAAAATAATCAAAGACTTATGTTTTACAATCGGAGAACCATTACATCATTTTGTTAAAATGACACAACTCTTCGTAATGCAAATTGATGGTTAATGTAGTTGGGAGTTATATGCTTACTCAGTTTAGGAGTGCAATACTCGGACATGATAAAAATATAAAGAAATAACTTTTGAAAAATTATATATATGTCAAATATTATAAGTTTACTAATGTTTATAACAAAATACATGTATACAGATAGTAATCATTCAATAATCATATTTCAAAGTATATTAATGAAAAACACAATGAAAATAGAACAAGAATCGGTGAAAACAACGAAAATCGATTGAAAAACAGTAAAAATTCGACTTAGCCGAGTTGACCTGAGTTGGACCGAGTTACTCCGAGTTGCTTCGAGTTTGACTGATTCCAAGTAAGGTTGAACAATTTGAAGGTAAGCGTCTCATCACACTTCTGAATACTAAATACTTGACCGCCTAGACTGAGTTTTACAACACTGGTAAGCCCCATGCTACTTTCCATCAGCCATACAACTTTCCATCCACCATATAATCGCCTTTCAGTGGCTTATTAACATGGCGACAAGAAAACTTTTCACCCAAACTCTACCCATTGGACCATGTCTCGGGTGCATCTCCTTGAACCCTTGGTTCATAGATGCATGAAATAAGAATACTCGTAAATGGTGTGTAAATTTAATTAAAAAAAAAATCTGATCGATTTTAGACTATACTTTATTACTTCGTATATAGCATCGTCATAACACGCGATTAGTTTTATATTAGTACTTAAAAAAACACTTATGCCATGGTGGGCGGAAATTATAGCGGCATGTATCGCGTGGTAGCACATTATTCCCTGTTTCTTTAATATATTATATTATTATTATTTAACTATTTTTTCCTCAATTTGCAACATAAATTATTTGTGATTATAATTTAACTTTTTAGGCATAAGGATACGACAACATTATTGGTTTTAGGAGTGAAACACGACATGTGTTCATAGTAATAAAGTAAGTATTTACTAAATTATAGGCACAAAGTTGAATTTATGTACTTATATGATATTAAATACTCTTAATAATAATATTTTTTACGGTCAACGAATAATTTTTAAGTCCGATCACCCGGGTAAACCTATTGGTGATATGCCACCTACGCCCGCGAACACAGACAACGCTGGTAACGCGGCTCGCCCACCATTCCAAGAGAAACCCACCACCAAAGGTCCATTGTGGTAAAACCATTAACCCACTTGAAGCATATTGCACCTAATGAGACTCTTACCCATGACCTCTACTTTGGAAGGTCATAGGATGTCTCCTTCTAACTAGTTGATCTAGGACTCATTGCCTTAATAATAATAATATTATTCTTATATTATTATTATATATAATTTGTTAGTAGTTTACATATAAATTCACTAGGTTAGTACCTCGTGTATTACAGAGGTTGAATAAATAGAATATTAAATAGTTATAAATGAAATAAATTATAAAATGATCTTTTTAATATAGGATTTTATTGACATTACGTACGAGTGATAAAAGAACAATATCATTTTTTAAACTTTTTTAATTTTTTTTGTTTTTTTCAATAAAGTTGGTTTTAAAAAAAATTGTTTCAAAACAAATTATTTATAAAAAGTGTCATTTTTAATAATTGTTTATTATAACTTTGAAATTTAATTACTTTTGTTTCATAAGAATTTTATTTTTAAAAGCCACATGTTTTAAAATATATTGTGACTTTTAAAAGAATGATATTTTTTTTTTGAAAAAGATTTTGTAGAAAAATCTCTTTTTCAAAAGTTTATATTTGTAATATAAAAAAAATTAAATAATATCATTTGTAGTTAATGTAATATTTATTAGGAGAAAAAAGCGGGATAATAAAACTTAGTAACTCTAGAATTGTAACAAGTGGTATACAAAAACCTTATTTTATTAGTATTGATAGATAAATTACTGAATACAATATTACTATTTCATATTAGGTGTATCATACACGCATAATCTTCTTTTCCACAAACATGACGATACGCTCTAGGTAACAAGGGATCGTTGCACGATATCATTTAAACCCGTTTACTAATTTTAGTATGTATTATGCAATGTTAGGTGATCGGCACGATGATCATTTAATTATTTTAGATGTATATAACTGATTAAAAAGTGAATTGGACCTTTGTAGCAAAATACACATGGATATCATGATATTGGCAAGAAGATAAATTGATATAATTTGTTCAAAGGGTATGAAGGTATTTTACGTTTAATTATTGTATATTTGGTGAAAGACGTCTTAAAAAGGATAAAAAATAGTACGTTGGTCTTTACAATGAATACATTTTCTTTAACATCAACCCCAACATTATTAACTTTTTTAACGCCTGGTTAGTGGTTGTTAATATCACCAAGTTAGTAATATTGCAAGCTAATGTTTAAACCTTTTTCAACTCACATCTCCCTCGACCACTGGGCCAAAAGATCATTGGCCCAACATTATTAAGCAATCATAAGATATATTTTGTGAAAAAGTCTAAGATAGTGTTTGTTTTCTTAAAAAACATATGTGAATCCTTTTCTGTCTGCGTTGCGTAGACAACACGCAGATATTAGTGTATGCAGACTATTTGTTTTTTCGAAAAAAATTCATTAAAAAACGTCTGCGTGTGGTCTTCTTGTTGCAGACATAAAAATATAACTTCAAAACACTTCTCAAACCTCTTCTCAACTTCTCAACTCTTTTGACAAAACCCTTGCCATCCGCCTCCCTCCCGCCGGCCGCCTCCTCACGCTGTCGCCTCCACCCGCGTGGCGCTTGCACTGCTGCCTGCAGCCCCCATCTCGCGATCCCGTCGCACAACCCCGATCTTGCACAACCATCCGCCTCCACACCCTACACCCTCGCCCTCACCGCTGGCAACCCTCCCCCTTGTAGCCGGCAACCCTCCTCCTCACTACTTGCCACCCTCCCCATCGTACACCCCAATCCGTCGTACACCCCATCCAGTCGCACACCCCAACTGCCAACCCGTCGCACACCCTATCCTGTCGAACCCCTTGTGTCGCACAACCTCCTTTTGCCTAGCCTCGAGTAAGGTGTTTATCTTGCAGTCTGCAGACGTAAAAATCAAACAGTCTTATTCTTGCAGATTGTAGAGATTTGGTCCACCTCTTATTCTACAGATGTCTACAGACGTGATCCGCAGATTACAGACATTTTACTTCTGATAAAAAAACTACACCTAAGAAATTCTGAGTACCTCCCGTAACGTCTCTGGATTTCGTCCGTAAGGCTTGCATTGACATCCATTCGCGTTTGCTAGCTACGCATGGTGTCGAAGCCTTTATGTTCATGGTAAGGGACGAGGTCGGACGAGGTTGTGTGATAATTTAATGTTTTTTATATAATTATAAAGGAAAACTTCACAAAATAATAATCAAGTTTTAGAATTGTTTTAATCAGGCCACTTATATTTTATTTGTTCTATTCAAGTCATTAATATTTTTGTTTGTTCTAATTAAATCACCAAAGTTGTAGGAGTGCTCCAAATAAGTCACTCATATATTTATTTTCAGTTTTTTAGTAATTCACAAATTTTTAAATCGGTTTTTTAAATATTTAATTTTTAAATATTTTAAAATTTTAAATGATCTAATTATAATATTCCTGAAACTTTAGTGATAGATTGAAACAAAAAAATTCATGAGCAATTTGATTGGATAAAAAAATCATGAGTGACCTAAATAAAATAATCATAAAAAATGATTACTGTTTTATAAAATTACCACAAATTAAAATATTAAAATAATAAAAAAAGTTTTAACCAATCAAAACAATACACAAATTTCTAAGATTAAAACGATGAACGAGGGTAACACATGGCATTACATAAGCGACTTGGACTTTACTGTTCGTTGACGAGTAAATTTATGATGGGATTTGGTATTAGTACACTCAAGTTATTATTCTTCTTCTCTCTATACATATACATATACATATACATATACATATACATATACATATACATAACATATACATATACATATACATATACATATACATATACATATACATATACATATACATATACATATACATACATATCATATATATATATATATATATATACATACATACATATATATATATATATATATATATATATATATATATATATATATAATACTGTGACATCTCATATTTTCGTTACATTAAAAGTAAACCTTGTTAAGTTTAAAAGGATCGTTTATGTCAAATTTTGAAACTTTGAGGACTTAACATGCTTGATAATTAATTTGGGGTTTAACAAATTAATTAAAAAATAGATATAATATCAATATGTCTAAAACATTGGTTAATATAAAACTTATCAAAAGGGGATAAAAATCTTAAAAATAATGGTTATAATAATAATAATAAAGATATTATTATTACTATTAATAATAATAATATTAATAATAATAATGTTAATGTAATAATACTAATAATAATAACATTAACAAAATTAAAGATAACAATAATGTTAATGATACTAAACAATTAAACTTGTAAAAGTTAAAACTTAAAGTAACTAAGTTAAGGGGTGAAGTTTGCCATTTTTAAAACTTCAAAAGATAACTTTGTGCATAAATAACAAAGTACAAGAAACACAGGGACTAAAGTAAAAACACCCAAACCGCCGCCCTTTACCCCCTCGTCGGCCTCCCTGATTCCGGCCACCTTTGGCCATCGCTCCGGCGACCACAAAGACCCCAAAACGCCTAATTTTAATGAAATTAAACGTTCCTTAACCGTTTTTGCATCAGTTTCGAATCAAGCACACTAATCAATTTGGATTAAACACTCATTAATCAATGTAAACCTCGAAACCGAAACACACTTTCAATACGTTAGCCGTTCGGCATGTAACAGTCATAATCGGATTAGATAATCATGGGAAAACATTGGAACCGAACCATTTGAACTTCCTGTAACAACAATTCCACTCGAATCAAACACCTTCATCTTGTGCGAATGCCATCTACCTTTCGGACCTGCAACATGTCGACAGTGGCCTTCGAAGCATTGTAACTCAAATTAGTAGAGGGCTTTTAGTCCTAATCCTTGTCCGAAGCTTTTCACAAAGTTAATTGGATTATCATCAACGAATTCAAAATCCATCATTCATCTATGGTCGCGATCTTTCTTGAGTTCATTGCTATCAAATCTGTATCAATAAAGGTAATTAAACACGGCTTCATACTCGTTTTCATATGGGTAATTAAAGCCCTAAGTTTGATTCCATAAACAACATCAATCTGATGTTCAATTTAGATCTAAATCAAACTAGGGTTCTTGAGTGATTTGGGGGATTATTTGAAAGTTGGTTTTTATTAATTTATTCGTAACCTAAAATAGAATCTGGGCTTTAGCCCAACCGGTTACCATCTCACATTATATGCAAGAGGTCACGGGTTCGCCCCGGCCTCCTGCACTTATTTTTTTTGGGCCTTTTTGGCCTTCAAATAAACATTAAAAAATTTCTAAAAATTATGGAGAATTATTTTATAAACCTAGTTTATTTTAAAATCAATTAATTAATTTTTCTGTAATTATTTGATTAAAAATTTCCTTCATATATTTATTAAAAATTCTAAAGTTAATGCTATAGTTAACTTACTTTTATTAACAAAAAAAAATTAAAAAAATTAGATTATTAAATAATAGTTTTTACTATTTCAAACTTTTCCTTTAATTTATTTAAAACGTGTCAATTTCATTTAGTTATAAAAACCTTATTTAAACTTACTATATAAATCTTATAAATTATTATAAATGTTTTTGCTTCATATCGTTATATAAAATATACATATATTTTCTTAGCATTTATTTCAAGAAAATATTATTGATTTTCATTTGTTAAATATAAGTGTTTGACAAGACCTCAAATCCCATTTGAAACCCTAGTTCATTTTTTATTGTTAATCTAATTACCAAACCTAACCTTGGAATCTATACGTTTAAACAACTTGTAAAAGAAACCATTTGGAACCTCGTTTTAAATTATTATCATCATCATTATAAACATAATTACTCATCAAAACCCTAAAACTATTGAAACCTTAATTCTTATTTAAACATTAATCAATATAATAACCTTAATCTTCATCTTGTAAATTATATATTTAGGTGCTTGTAATGGACACTTGGGATTTATCTTGTGATCTTTTATATCATCTTGAAATGCTTATTTCCATGTGAGTTTTCCTTGTCCCTTTTTTACATTTTCACACTATTTTGGGGTGAAACATGATTGCTTATACATGATACACTTATACACGTTTGAGACTTGTAAATTACATGCAATTCAACTTATTATTTGTCATGGTTATTTGTGTATTGTAAGTGTTTATATGAGATACATAGTTTGTTTACAATCATTAACTATTGCTAGCCTGGCGACGTCTTAGATCTTTGGGCCTGACAAGCCTATTTGGTGCTAAAGTCGAGGTATTGCCGACTCCTAGGGGCCGTACGCTTGTGCACTAGGGAACCAAATACACTTAGCCAATCTTTTATACTTGTAATCAAGTCGAGGTTTGGTTGTAACGATATGTGTTCTATAACCTTACTAGCTTATAACCTATGACATGAATTGCTACTTGTAACCTTTTTCATATTATGTATGAAAACCTTGGGAACTCACCAACTATTTATAGTTGATCTTTTATTTTTATCATGTTTCAGGAAACCCCCAAGTTTGAAGTGAACTTATGTTGCTGGCATATTCTAGGACTTGGACCTAGTTAATAATCAAAATGATCATGTTTGTTATTTCATGTTGAAACTTATTTCATTATTGAGACTTATGCTTGTAATGTAATTTTGAGACTTATGTTTAATATTTTTGGATTTAATTATAGCGTTATGTGGCTGTGAACAATCTTAACCCTCACATCTCGACGTTTCCGCCGTCAAGGTTGGGGTGTGACATATACATACATACATATATAAAGAGATAGAGAAATTAAGGTGTCCTAATAACAAATAAGTATCTATATAAACCAAGGCTTTATTAATCTATAGATACATAGAGAGAGATATAGAGAGATTATGGTGTCTAATAACAAAATGAGTGTTTATATAAACCAAACTTTTATTGATTTTACGACGACGTTGTCCTTTCATATCTAAGTATACTTAATATACCAGATGAACTCTTAAATAAATTTGTAATACGATATCTTTTGAAAAATTTCTTTAATAAAGCAATATAGCTATGAGTCACATGACCATTTTTATTCTATTCATTTTATCTCCACATAGGCTACATTTAAAATTGTTCATATGTTCTTATCTCAATTAAACTTATAAATCAATATATAAAGTAGTTCACTAATAGATGATCATTTACTACTATGTAAATCAAATTAAATTTTTTTAAATAAATAAAATGTTTCATTAGTTACCTTCAACATCATATTTTGTTAGAGTTATATCTTATTTTGGCAAATCATTAAATCAAATTAAAATTTTTTTAATAAGAGTTACGTTTGTTAGAGTTATATTTTATTTTGGCAAATCATTATTAAAATTAAATTACCTTCAACATCATATTTTTTAAGAAAACATTATTTAAATATCAATATTCATGAATTCAAACAACATTATACTGATCGTTTTCTCACTAAAAAGTAACATCTCCGCTTAAATGTAAATCACGATTCCATCTTTTCAAATCTAGTTATGTTTTTCTACCTCACAATTGATCTTCACAATTTCATTTTCTCGCATACGATGTTTACTATTCAACCCGTATAACATACGTGTATCTAACTTAGTTATAAATTAATTTATTAACATGTGTACGTGTTTGTAATATGCACTTGTGCATAAAATAAAATACCTATAGATACACATGTGAATATTATAATATAAACAAATAGTAATTACAAGATATGCACGTTTGCATCTTGTTAAACATATAGAATTAATTACTAAATTAATGGAGAATCTTCGATCCAAGGTGAAATTGATAAAAATCTTATCGACTATGATGTTGTTGTGAAACCAAATGTTCAAGGACACGAAATAAAGCTCGAGATAAAAACTTATGTATTGCAACGAGACACTTAGCGTTTAAAAACACGTGAACTTGTAGATAAAAATAAACAAATCACAGGATATGCTCAAAATATATAAGAGAACTCTACTTTAGTATAAGTATAGAGTAGAACAAAATTGGAATCAAATGCAAATGATTTAAATTAAAAAGAAAATCTAAAAATCAAAAGTATAAGCGTAAAAGTTCTACAGAAAAAGCCAATTACAATAATAGACTAAAGGTAAAATCGTGTTGTTTATAGAGTGGGTTTTAATATATACATAATTGGTGAGATGAGCGAGATTCATTATTAGGGGCGTTTATCGTCTAGTTATAACGGTTTTGCCGTTTTATTATCATCATAAACTAAAAGCAAACCCTTGAGCATTGAAACCAATCAAAGTCATTACTAACAGTTTGGTTTACAGTTTGGTCTTTTTTAGCTTGTACAAGAGACTAAACTCGGTTTTTCTGAGTTTCAATTACTAACAATTTGGGTCTTATTCGGTTTGTACGAGAGACATAATTTGATTTATTAAATTTCAGTTACTACATAATTTGGTAGGTCTATCACTTGAAATTAGCAACAAATACTCGAGTGAAGTACGCTTGTAGTGGCAAATAACTTAATTTTTATGACATATGTTCGTATATGGTTTAACATGCCATGTAAATTTAGTTATGGTGATTGATGATGAGAGAGAGAAACTAAATTAAAGAGACACAAACATGGTTCGGAATTAGGTCATATGTGAATTAAGTTGACTATAGCCTAAAATTAGGTGCATTCTCCTGTCAATACTAAATGAAGGTATTTTATAAGAACACGAGTGTAAACAAGTTACCTGTTTGAAGACAATAAAAAGATAAAAGTCTAAAAAGTGGTTCACGACTGCAAGTCTTCTATTGTTAGGTTAAGTCGTTCAGGAGACAGGGCTACACAAGCCAACACATGTATAAAATGTAGATTCGTTTAAAATATATTAACATAGAGTTTTATCACAAGACAAATGAGCTAGGGTTTAGCTTGGCTTAACTTTGACTTGGTTTGTAAACGTGCCTAACCGAGTTGGCTCGGTTTGTAAACATACCAAGTCGAGCTCAGCTTTGCTTAGAAATGATGCAAGTTGAGCTGGCTCACAAGCTTACTTCGAGCGAGATTTTTCGAGCTTCTTTCGAGCAAACTACAGGTTAGCTGATAAGTTGCATGTGGCCAGCATATATTAATATATTATTGAGTAATTTGATTGAAATTAGAGTATAAACTATAATTTATATAACTGTTGTCAATACAAAATGACA